>WNWK01006982.1:0-30000 GCA_009830355.1 Cherax destructor
TTATCTTATAAGAAAAATATAAACTAAGTCACATACACAATGAGGTAGTTGTTTGATTATAAGAATATAAAAAGAAAAACAATAGTGAAAAGGTTGTAATTAAATTTCAAGTAAAAAGTAATTACTAATACTGTAAATAGTTAGGGTTGGGAAATAGTAATGATAGATATGTATTAAAAATAAAAAAATAAAAGTAAATGGTTAGATAAGTTAAAAGATATATATATAGTAAAAAATAGGTTGTACAATTATATTTAGTGGGAAATTTAATATAGTGAGGTAGCAGATTATTAGAACAAATATGAAGTTAATTACATTAATATACAATTTTGAAGTTATATATATATATAATCAGTGACAAACATCTAACAATATGTACTAGACATGTATCTCTCACACCTCGTGTACTGTATATGCCATCTTTATATCAACAATGTATCTCTTAAATCTTTTGTGCCATATTATGTAATAAAACAAACACAAAGAGTAGTAGTCAACAGAGTAAAGTCTGAGGCAGCTAATGTGAAAAGCTCTGTTCCACAAGGCACAGTACTCGCTCCCATCCTGTTCCTCATCCTCATGTCGGACATAGACAGGGATATAAGCCACAGTGCCGTGTCTTCCTTTGCAGATGACACCCGAATCTGTATGACAGTGTCCACCGTTGAAGACACTGCAAGACTCCAAGCAGACATAAACCAAATCTTTAAATGGGCTGCAGAAAACAATATGAAGTTCAATAATGAGAAATTTCAATTACTCAGATACGGAAAACGTGAGGAAATTAAAATCTCATCGGAGTACAAAACTAATTCCAACCACACAATAGAGCGAAAAAACTAATGTCAAAGAGAGTGATCATGTCAGAGGACCTCACCGTCAAGGACCATAACACCGTAGCAATCGCATCTGCTAGAAAAATGACAGGATGGATAATGAGAACCTTCAAAACCAGGGATGCAAAGCCCATGTTGACACTTTACAAATCACTTGTTCTATCTAGGCTGGAATATTGCTGCACACTAACTGCACCTTTCAAGGCAGGTGAAATTGCTGACCTTGAAAATGTGCAGAGAACCTTCACGGCACGCATAACTGTGATAAACCACCTCAATTACTGGGAACGCTTGAAGTTTCTAAACCTGTACTCCCTAGAACGCAGGCGGGAGATACATTGCTATATACACGTGGAAAATTCTCGAGGGATTAGTACCAAACTTGCACACGAAAATCACTCCCTACGAAAGCAAAAGACTCGGCAGGCGATGTAACATCCCCCCAATGAAGAGCAGGGGTGCCACTAGCACGTTGAGGGACAACACAATAAGTGTCAGGGGCCCAAGATTGTTCAACTGCCTCCCAGCATACATCAGGGGGATTACCAACAAACCCCTGGCTGTCTTCAAGCAGGCACTGGACAGGCACCTGAAGTCGGTACCTGACCAGCCAGGCTGTGGTTCGTACGTTGGACTGCGTGCGGCCAGCAGTAACAGCCTGGTTGATCAGGCTCTGGTCCAACAGGCCTGGTCACAGACCAGGCCGCGGGGGCGTTGACCCCTGGAACTCTCAACAGGTAGACTCAGGATATTTAATATATATATATATATATATATATATATATATAATATATATATATATATATATATATATATATATATATATATATATATATATATATATATATATATATATATATATATATATATATATATATATATATTATTGTGAGGTAGATTATTATGGAGAGCGCTAGCGCCTGGGGGGTTGGAGGAAGACATTCAGGGAATTGGAGAAAAGATCTAATTTCCCTGATAAAAGCCCCCTCACCAGCATCAAGGAACCTTCCTTGAGGGGCCAGCATCAAGGAACCTTCCTTTAGGGGCCAGCATCAAATAACCTTCCTTGAGGAACCAGCATCAAGGAACCTTCCTTGAGGGGCCAGCATTAAGGAACCTTCCTTGAGGGGATAGTGAGGGAAAGCGCCCAACTTACCATCATGGCACCCTCACAAGACGTTATTTAACCCATAATTTAATGTATCACACAACACATACATCATGGCAGGCATAGCACCATGTTCACCAACATGTTAAGATATAAGACCATGCTCCAGAAACATATAAATCATAAATAAGAGGAGAAAAACCTTGAAAAAATAGAGAAGAGCGAGTGAGTGCTGTACTCTCCTCTCACTGACGCCACCAAACAACTTGTCAACATTACTTTTCACTCATTTACATCATTATACACTTACTATTTCATTATTTGGATTTATAATGACATAGATTTATTAATTTAGAAACCTACATGCGAATAGAAAGCTTATTTATATTACATATTTAACATTACAAAGGTGTACCAAACGAAAATTTGGCGGGTCTTTTTTCTAGGCATTATTTTAACAAAAAATTAACAATTTAATAATGTAGCTGAGTAAATTTGTATTATTATAATTATTATTATTATTATTATTATTATTATTATTATTATTATTATTATATAGTTGAGTAAATTAGTATTTCTGGGTTAGTTGCGTCCTCAGCTGGTAGCTGGGTTGGTAGTGTCCTCAGTTGGTAACTGGGTTGGTAGTGTCCTCGGATTGTAGCTGGATTGATAGTGTCCTCAGATTGTAGCTGTGTTGGTAGTGTCCTCATCTGGGTTGGCAGTGTCCTCATCTGGGTTGGCAGTGTCCTCAGCTGGATTGGCAGTGTCCTCAGCTGGGTTGGCAGTGTCCTCATCTGGGTTGGCAGTGTCCTCAGCTGGGTTGGCAGTGTCCTCAGCTGGGTTGGCAGTGTCCTCAGCTGGGTTGGCAGTGTCCTCAGCTGTGTTGGCAGTGTCCTCAGCTGGGTTGGCAGTGTCCTCAGCTGGGTTGGCAGTGTCCTCAGCTGGGTTGGCAGTGTCCTCAGCTGGGTTGGCAGTGTCCTCAGCTGGGTTGGCAGTGTCCTCAGCTGGGTTGGCAGTGTCCTCAGCTGGGTTGGCAGTGCCCTCAGCTGGGTTGGCAGTGTCCTCAGCTGGGTTGGCAGTGTCCTCAGCTGGGTTGGCAGTGTCCTCAGCTGGTGTGGAGTAATGTGCTCCTACGAGAATTTGTCGTATACCCTGATACATTTTTAATTTCCTCAAGTTTTCCATATCTGAGTAGTTGAAATTTCTCCTCGTTGAACTTCATATTGTTTTGAGTGGCCCATTTGAAGATTTGGTTGATGTCCGCTTGGAGTCTTGCGGTGTCTTCGATGGAGGTCATTGCCATGGCAATCCGGGTGTCATCCGCAAAGGAAGACACGGAGCTATGGCTTACATCTCTGTCTATGTCAGAAATGAGGATGAGGAATAGAATGGAAGCGAGTGCTGTGCCTTGTATAACAGAGCTTTTCACCGTGGCTGCCTCCTGAGACTTTACTCTATTTACTATTACTCTTTGTGTTCTGTTTGTCAGGAAGTTATAGATCCATCTACCAACTTTTCCTGTTATTCCTTTATCACGCATTCTGTGTGCTATTACACCATGGTCACGCTTGTCGAAAGCTTTTGCAAAGTCTATGTATACTACATCTGTATTTTGTTTATCCTCAACAGCATCCAGGACCTTGTCATAGTGGTCCAGTAGCTGGGACAGGCAGGAGCGACCTGCTCTAAACCTGTGTTGCTCTGGGTTGTGTAACTGATGGGTATCTAGGTGGTTGGCGATCATGCTTCTTAGAACCCTCTCAAAGATTTTTATGGTATGGGATGTTAGTGCTATCGGTCTGTAGTTCTTTGCAATTGCTTTACTGCCACCTTTGTGGAGTGGGGCTATGTCTGTTGTTTTTAGTGTGTGTGGGATGACCCCTGTGTCCATGCTCCATCTCCATAGAATGCTGAAGGCATGCGATAGGGACTTCTTGCAATTCTTGATGAACACGGAGTTCCACGAGTCTGGGCCTGGGGCAGAGTGCATGGGCATGTCGTTTATTGCCTTTTCAAAGTCTTGTGGAGTTAGGATAATATCTGAGAATTTTGAGATGACCAAATTTTGGGTTTCGTTCATAAAGAATTCATTTGGATTGTCGACCCTTAGTCTGGGCAGCGGCTCGCTGAACACTGAGTCTTATTGGGACTTTAATATCTCACTCATTTCTTGGCTGTCATCTGTGTATGTCCCATCCCGCCTAAGTAGGGGCCCAATACTGGATTTTTTTTCCTTAGATCTGGCATAAGAGAAGAAGTATTTTTTTTTTTCAATTTCCTTTATGGCTTTTAGTTCTTCCTGTGATTCTTGTCTCCTGTAAGATTCCTTCAGATTAGATCATTAGTTGATTATGCTGCCCCACTACTTGCTCTTGTGTCTGACTGGAAGCTTGGAGGGTTGGAAAAACTGCAGAACGAAGCAATGAGGATCATTTTAGGATGCCCTCGTACTGCCAAATTTTTAAATATGCAGAAAGAACTTGATATTCCAAGCATCAGAGATCGTGTTACTGAAAGAAATATCCTAATTGGGGTTAATATGCTCAGGCAAGCCCATTCAAACCCATGCACAGAAGCCCTCCAAACTTTCCTCAGCACTGGTGAACATCCCTCCAGATGGATCGAAAAAACTGGAACCGACCTCCGTATGAATCAGATACATGATCTGTGGCAAGTAAGGCAACAGCGGCACTTCTCCGCTCCATGGAATATTACCCCATTCCAAACTACCATCCCTCCATTTCCCCCCAAACTACTTCTTAAATCACAACCAAAGCTTCGCCTTGAAGCCAAACATGATGCCTTAAACTGTATTGATAATTTAGCCAAACAGCACACTCTCTCACAAATTATTTACGTTGATGGTTCTGTTCACCAATCCACTGGTGCAGCTGGTAGTGCTGCTGTTGTCATACAGAGTGATGGCTCTCTTAAAGAAATTGGAGCACGCATCAATAACTGGGCCTCTACCCTTCAGACAGAACTGTTTGCCATACTCCTTGCACTCAAATGCGTCCATGTATCTAAGGTTAACTCTCTAATTGTAACTGATTCTCTGTCATCCATAAATGCTCTCAACTCATCAAGTATAACTTGTAGCATGCTCGTGTCAGAAGCCAGGCACAGGTATGGTAGGATTCTGGATAGTAGAGTCAGAGTGCACATGCTGTGGATTCCATCTCACATTGGTCTTCAGATGCATGATAGAACTGATAAATTGGCTAAGTTTTATGCTTTCAAAGAGGGGATAGATTACAATCTTGGCTTGTCAGTTAGCAGTTTGAGAACAATAATACGAAAAGAACTTCAACTGAATTTTATTGACTTAAGACTCAGGGAGTTTGACACCAGTCAGTCCATCTATCATCATTCTATCATGCAGGAGGAGCCACATGTCTATGGTACATCCAACAAAATAAGCAGACTCTTGGATGTCACCACCGCCGCCTCCGGCTGGGTTACAAGTATCTTTGGCAGGTTAAATCACCACCACCAGATGTAGACCAAACAAGATGTAAACTTTGCCAGTTGGATTATTGTCACACCCTGCGTCATTATGTACTGGAGTGCGATAAAATTAATGAATTCAGAGACTACTCATTCAGAAATGTTCAAGATATGTCAAAGTATTTTATCCACAGTGGTATATTACAGACCATTCTGGAAAAATACCCTGACTTTGCTCCTGTAAATAAAGCATTGACACGTTGTTACGTGTGTGTGTGTGTGTGTGTGTGTGTGTGTGTGTGTATGTACATGTGTGTATGTGTATGTGTGTATGTATATACATGTATGCGTGTATGTGTATATGTATATGTGTGTGTGTGTGACCCAACAATTAAAATTTGCACCAATAACTCATTACAGTTGTGGCTGGGTGTAGACTAATAGATTGCTCATTGCTTTATAATTTGTTCATGAGTGCAACCATGTACAGACGTAAGTAAATTTACTTACATGATTCATTACCTTGTAACTAGTGAATTAATTACCATTGTACCTTGTTCAGCTATCAAAACTTTGGGGCCCAGTCTCTGGACCCTATATATACCTCTGTAATCTGCAAATACCTTTGTAACTTGTCATGATTGTGACCATCTGAGTTCATTACCTTTGTAACTTGCTCAGCCATCAAACTTTGAGGTCCAGTCCCTGGACCCATTATGTACCTCTGTAATCTTTTGACTACCGCCCACAGGATGGGTATGGGGTGCATAATAAAGATATCAAACAAACTCATTGTAAGTAAATAAGATATATTGTGGGTACATGTGTAGACTGTGCAAGGCTTGTCTTGTGTTTTTCATTGTTTTGGTTTTGGAGTGGGAGGAGCTTAGAGAGACTCCTCCTTCCTTCTCTCTCACTTCCCAAGATGGCTGCAGAAAGCTACTACTATGGGCCTTCTCTTGTCTTATGTTTGTTTCTGGGCAGAATGTGGGTGCCAAGAGGTAAGGGATGTACTGTAAATAGATAGTACCATCATAGTCTGTGATTTCCAGTGTGTTAAGACACTGAGGGTAGGAGTGATGTTGAGAAAAGGAGGTATTAAGTGTGGAGGTGGACCATGCCATGTGGTTTGGGAGATGCTAGTTACATGTTGTTATGATTAAGGCTTGTATATCCTGTATAATAATCTCTTATTATATATATATATTTTTATATTATGTTGGTTTAAATACCCCATGGAGAGGGCTGGGGAAGTTTTTACAGATGCAGCAGCTAATCATGAATGCAAGTATCATCCTAGACAATAAGACCTTTCTGTTGCTACTCCCCCATGCTAGAACATGTAGTGAGAACCTTCATGATAAAGTAAGGGAAAATAGCATAACATGTCTATACCTCTATTATGTTGTGATCTGAGTGTATTGTCTTTGATATGGTTATATTCCGTATCAGATCGTCGTTGTTAGTGAATATGAGGTCCAGCGTATTTTCTAGTCTTGTAGGCTCTAATATTTGCTGGTTTAAGGTGAATTTGGTGCAGAGATTTAATAGTTCGTGTGTGTGTGAATTTTCATCTGTGCTGCCTCCTGGGGTGATCTCTGCTAAAACACTGTTTGCTATACTCCTCCATTTTAGGTGTCTGAAGTTAAAATCTCCTAGTAGTAAGATGTTTATACCTGGAGTATACCTGGAGAGAGTTCCAGGGGTCAACGCCCCTGCGGCCCAGTCTGTGACCAGGCCTCATGTTGGATCAGAGCCTGATCAACCAGGCTGTTACTGCTGGCCGCACGCAGTATAACGTATGAACCACAGCCTGGCTGGTCAGGTACCGACTTTAGGTGCCTGTCCAGTGCCTGCTTGAAGACAGCCATGGGTTTGTTGGTAATCCCCCTGATGTATGCTGGGAGGCAGTTGAAGAGTCTTGGGCCCCTGACACTTATTGTGTTGTCTCTAAACGTGCTAGTGGCACCCCTGCTTTTCATTGGGGGGATGTTACATCATCTGCCGAGTCTTTTGCTTTCGTAGGGAGTGACTATCGTGTGCAAGTTTGGTACTAATCCATCGAGAATTTTCCAATTGTATATAATAATGTATCTCTCTCGCCTGCGTTCTAGGGAGTACAGGTTTAGGAACTTCAAGCATTCCCAGTAATTGAGGTGGTTTATCACAGTTATGCGTGCCGTGAAGGTTCTCTGCACATTTTCTAGATCAGCAATTTCACCTGCCTTGAAAGGTGCAGTTAATGTGCAGCAATTTTCCAGCCTAGATAGAACAAGCGACCTGAAAAGTGTCAACATGGGCTTGGCATCCCTGGTTTTGAAGGTTCTCAGTATCCATCCTGTCATTTTTCTAGCAGATGCGATTGCTACGGGGTTATGGTCCTTGAAGGTGAGATCCTCTGACATGATCACTCCCAGGTCTTTGACATTAGTTTTTTGCTCTATTGTGTGGTTGGAATTTGTTTTGTACTCCGATGAGATTTTAATTTTCTCACGTTTTCCATATCTGAGTAATTGAAATTTCTCATCATTGAACTTCATATTGTTTTCTGCAGCCTATTTAAAGATTTGGTTGATGTCTGCTTAGAGTCTTGCAGTGTCTTTAACGGTGGACACTGTCATGCAGATTCGGGTGTCATCTGCAAAGGAAGACACAGCACTGTAGCTTATATCCCTGTCAATGTCTGATATGAGGATGAGGAATAGGATGGGAGCAAGTACTGTGCCTTGTGGAACAGAGCTTTTCACAGGAGCTGCCTCAGACTTTACTCTGTTGACTACTACTCATTGTGTTCTACTTGTTAGGAAATTATAGATCCATCTACCAACTTTTCCTGTTATTCCTTTATCACGCATTTTGTGTGCTATTACACCATGGTCACACTTGTCAAAGGCTTTTGCAAAGTCTGTGTATATAACATCTGCATTCTGTTTGTCTTCTAGAGCATCCAGGACCTTGTCGTAGTGGTTCAGTAGTTGGGACAGACAGGAGAGGCCTGCTCTAAACCCATACTGCCCTGGGTTGTGCAATTGATGGGTATCAAGATGAGTGGCGAGATTGCTTCTTAGAACCCTTTCAAAGATTTTTATGATATGGGACGTTAGCGCTATTTGTCTGTAGTTCTTTGCTATTGCTTTACTGCCCCCTTTGTGGAGTGGGGCTATGTCTGCTGTTTTTAGTAACTGCGGGACGACCCCAGTGTCCATGCTCCCTCTCCATAGGATGTTAAAAGCACGTGATAGGGGCTTCCTGCAGTTCTTGATGAACACGGAGTTCCATGAGTCTTGGCCTGGAGCGGAGTGCATGGGCATGTCATTTATTGCCTTTTCGAAGTCAAGTTCTGTGGCACTCTCATAAAAAAATTAATTTAGGTCTTCGATTTTCAGTCTGGTTAGTGGCTCGCTAAAAACTGAGTCATACTGGGACTTAAGTAACTCACTCATTTCATCAGTGACAAATTTTCCCCGTTCTCCTTGGCACGCTTGTCCTCGTCTTACTTTGTCCGCCGGGCACGTCACAGGAGGGGCACCTATTATCGGCTTTATTTTGTCGGCCACATAACAGGAGGAGCACCTGCCAATGGAAATAAGTCACTCTGTCTGACTTTTTGGGTTATCCTAGGTTCTCTACACATATGCTGCTATGTATGATAATCTATGTAAATGTATTTGTGTATACCTGAATAAACTTACTAATTTTATCCAACTCCATTTTTCTGCTCTACGGATATTTCTTTAACGGTTTTGGTGGGAAGCCGGTTATTAAACTCAGGTGATGGGTGTGGGCGTCCCGCTCTGCTGGTACTTGACGAGGGAAAGTCCACCTGATCTATTTGAGAACTTTTACTTTCCGTTTATATTTACAAAGGGATTTGTGTTACCTTTTTTTCATGGACCAGTTTTGGGGGATATCTTTTCTTCATACACCAATGTGCATTAGTTGTATACTTGTCCAAACATCCCCTTACTACAGATATCAGTACTAGAACTCACAACAAAATACATGATATAACAAAATTACTATTTAACCTAAATGATGAATGATCACGTCGACCCTGATCTAAACCTATTTAATCTAACACCCAATCAAAATTTACTGGAAAGTAACTGCCTCTATTACACAGCATCACAAGCCCACACTGTCCTAAACACTACTAAAAGTATAACAGTTCTTAACTACAACGTCCGATCCTTAAGCAAACACTATGATGACCTCCTTGATTCCCTAAAGACAACCTTCACATGTATTGTTCTTACTGAAACCTGGCTTAAGCAGGATACAGTAGATATCTACTCGCTACCAGGATACACAGCAATACACAATTGCAGACCACACCAAGTTGGGGTGGTATTGCAATCTATTACTCTAATGAAATATCCTGTTGTGACACCACTTGCTATAGTGATGAATATGGAGAATATATTTTTGCTAATTTTACTGCACAAAACCTTAAGACTCCCATAACAATCAGGGCCATTTACCGGTTGCCTCATACAAACATCCCAAATTTTAGTGATCAACTAAAAACCCTAATAACAAACAATCAAATGAACAAACATCACCTTATCTTAGCTGGAGACTTCAACATCAACCTTGGCCAACCAGATGACCAGCCAGTAACCGATTTCATCAACAATATGAACAACACACTTCTCATACCAACAATAACCAAACCAACCAGGCTTACCAAGCCGAGTGCAACCATAATCGACCATATATGGACGAACATCCTAGCCCCCCTTAAATCGGGGATAATAACAGACAGCACTACAGACCACTACCCCACCTTCCTCTTAACAAACATTAGTAAACCACCCCTAGAATACACCAAAGTTTCATTTAGACTTCATGACCAGACATCAATAAACAACTTCACAGCAGAGTTAGAGACGGTTGACTGGGCTATAGAATTTTCAAACGCCAAGGGTATCGATGATTGGACAGACAACTTTCTTAATAAATTACATAGATTATACAATAAACATTGTCCTATAAAAATGAAACAGATTACGAATAAACGGCTAGGATGCCCGTGGCTAACTAACAGCTTACTAAAATCCATTAACAAAAAACATCAATATGAAAAGCAATATAGACGGGGATTCATACATAAAGAGTTTATTAAACACTATTCATCAGTTCTCACCAAACTAATAAAAAAAGCCAAACAATTGTACTACTCCAGCAGATTCACTGAAACAAGAGGAGATATAAAAAAGACCTGGAAAACACTCTCACAGATTATGGGTACCCGCAAACTGAAAAAAACTAGGGATATCTACCTGGAGTCTACCTGGAGAGAATTCCAGGGGTCAACGCCCCCGCGGCCCGGTCCGTGACCAGGCCTCTTGTTGGACCAGAGCCTGATCAACCAGGCTGTTACTGCTGGCCGCACGCAGTACAACGTACGAACCACAGCCCGGCTGATCAGGTACCGACTTGAGGTGCCTGTCCAGTGCCTGCTTGAAGACAGCCAGGGGCTTGTTGGTAATCCCCCTGATGTATGCTGGGAGGCAGTTGAACAATCTTGGGCCCCTCACACTTATTGTGTTGTCCCTCAACGTGCTAGTGGCACCCCTGCTCTTCATTGGGGGAATGTTACATCGCCTGCCGAGTCTTTTGCTTTCGTAGGGAGTGATTTTTGTGTGCAAGTTTGGTACTAAGCCCTCGAGAATTTTCCATGTGTATATAATAATGTATCTCTCCCGCCTGCGTTCTAGAGAGTACAGGTTTAGGAACTTCAAGCGTTCCCAGTAGTTGAGGTGGTTTATCGCACTTATGCGTGCCGTGAAGGTTCTCTGCACATTTTCAAGGTCAGCAATTTCACCCGCCTTGAAAGGTGCAGTTAGTGTCAGCAATATTCCAGCCTAGATAGAACAAGCGATCTGTAAAGTGTCAACATGGGCTTGGCATCCCTGGTTTTGAAGGTTCTCATTATCCATCCTGTCATTTTTCGAGCAGATGCAATTGCTACATTGTTATGGTCCTTGAAGGTGAGATCCTCTGACATGAACACTCCCAGGTCTTTGACATTAGTTTTTCGCTCTATTGTGTGGTTGGAATTAGTTTTGTACTCCGATGAGATTTTAATTTCTTCACGTTTTCCGTATCTGAGTAATTGAAATTTCTCATCATTGAACTTCATATTGTTTTCTGCAGCCCATTTAAAGATTTGGTTTATGTCTGCTTGGAGTCTTGCAGTGTCTTCAACGGTGGACACTGTCATACAGATTCGGGTGTCATCTGCAAAGGAAGACACAGCACTGTGGCTTATATCCCTGTCAATGTCTGATATGAGGATGAGGAATAGGATGGGAGCAAGTACTGTGCCTTGTGGAACAGAGCTTTTCACAGTAGCTGCCTCAGACTTTACTCTGTTGACTACTACTCTTTGTGTTCTATGTGTTAGGAAATTATAAATCCATCTACCAACTTTTCCTGTTATTCCTTTATCACGCATTTTGTGTGCTATTACACCATGGTCACACTTGTCAAAGGCTTTTGCAAAATCTGTGTATATAACATCTGCATTCTGTTTATCTTCTAGAGCATCCAGGACCTTGTCGTAGTGGTCCAGTAGTTGGGACAGACAGGAGCGGCCTGCTCTAAACCCATGCTGTCCTGGGTTGTGCAATTGATGGGTATCAAGATGGGTGGCGATCTTGCTTCTTAGAACCCTTTCAAAGATTTTTATGATATGGGACGTTAGCGCAATTGGTCTGTAGTTCTTTGCTATTGCTTTACTGCCCCCTTTGTGGAGCGGGGCTATGTCTGTTGTTTTTAGTAGCTGCGGGACGATCCCAGTGTCCATGCTCCCTCTCCATAGGATGTTAAAAGCATGTGATAGGGGCTTCTTGCAGTTCTTGATGAACACGGAGTTCCATGAGTCTGGGCCTCTTGATGAACACGGAGTTCCATGAGTCTGTCCTAACTAAACCCAACGAAACACCACTACAGCCTATTGATACAGTAAACAAGATAAATGACTTCTTCTCAACTATAGGATCAAATCTTGCCAGTAAAATTCCAGATACCAATGCCCGAGCAAGTGATTACCTAGATGGGAATTTCCCATCCTCCTTCTATCTTGCACCTACTGAACCCACTGAAGTCACCATGATAATCAAGTCACTTAAAAATAAATCAGGGAATCTGTCTCAAGTCCCACCATTAATATACAAACGAGCCACTCATGTCCTTTCACATGCTATTTCATTACTTTTTAACAAATCACTAGAAACTAGCACTTTCCCGACACTACTCAAAACAGCAAGGGTTACACCAATACACAAAGGTGGTGACCCCACAGACGTAAACAACTATAGGCCAATATCAAACTTACCGTTGCTATCCAAAATCTTCGAGAAACTTCTGCACAAGAGATTATACTCGTTTATAATGACACAAAGCATACTCAACCCCTGCCAATTTGGCTTCAGGAAAAATAGAAGCACTAACGATGCAATAGTAAAAATGATAGACCTGCTGTACACAGCACTGGAAAATAAGGAATACCTACTCCACAAACTTGACCACTATGGAATAAGAGGTCATGCACTTGCATACTTCAAATCCTACCTCACTGATAGGTATCAGTATGTCACCATTAAAGACACATCCTCCACGACACGACCACTTGACACCGGAGTAACGCAGGGAAGTGTCCTTGGTCCCCTGCTCTTCCTCTTATACATCAATGATCTTCCTGAAACCAATACTCTTTGCTGACGACACAACTTATGTCATCTCCCACCCAAATCTTGCCACGCTCAACACCATTGTTAACGACGAATTAATAAAAATATCAACATGGATGACAGCCAATAAACTTACACTCAACACTGATAAGACCTTCTATATTATGTTTGGCAACAGAGCAGGTGATGCACAATTAAACATTAAGATCAACACTACTCCTATTGCTAAACATAATGAGGGCAAATTCCTGGGCCTTCACCTTGACAGCAGCCTGAAATTCAGCACCCATATCCAACACATAACAAAGAAAGTGTCCAAAACTGTGGGGATCCTCTCTAAGATACGGTATTATGTATCACAATCAGCCCTACTCACACTATAATATTCACTCATCTATCCCTACCTCACATATGCCATTTGTGCATGGGGATCAACTGCAATTACCCACCTAAAGCCAATAATAACCCACCCAACAAAAAGCCGCAGTAAGAATTATCACGCAATCCAACGGTAGGCAACCCTCCCCCACTCTTCAAAGACCTAACCCTACTCTCTGTTCAGAACATCCATACTTACTACTCTGCTGTCTACATTTATAGAACCATAAATTCCAACTTTAACCCTGAGCTAAAACACTTTCTTGACAGTTGTGACAGGACCCATAAACATAATACCAGACTTAAACATATCTTTGACATTCCCCGTGTCCGACTAAATCTATACAAAAATTCAATGCGCATAAAAAAGCCTAAAATCTGGAACTCCCTGCCTGAAAACACAACCTCCATTTTCAAAAGCACCGTTAAAAAACATATTATCTCACTTACGCACCCAACCGGTAGCTAACCACATGAAAACTACTTTATCTTGCACTTATCCGTAGCAAAATACACTTATTGAAATCTGTGATTCCCCTTACCTGGAGTCTACCTGGAGAGAATTCCAGGGGTCAACGCCCCCGCGGCCCGGTCTGTGACCAGGCCTCCTGTTGGACCAGAGCCTGATCAACCAGGCTGTTACTGCTGGCCGCACGCAGTCCAACGTACGAACCACAGCCCGGCTGATCAGGTACCGACTTGAGGTGCCTGTCCAGTGCCTGCTTGAAGACAGCCAGGGGTTTGTTGGTAATCCCCCTGATGTATGCTCGGAATCAGTTGAACAATCTTGGGCCCCTGACACTTATTGTGTTGTCCCTCAACGTGCTAGTGGCACCCCTGCTCTTCATCGGGGGGATGTTACATCGCCTGCCGAGTCTTTTGCTTTCGTAGGGAGTGATTTTTGTGTGCAAGTTTGGTACTAAGCCCTCGAGAATTTTCCATGTGTATATAATAATGCATCTCTCCCGCCTGCGTTCTAGAGAGTACAGGTTTAGGAACTTCAAGCGTTCCCAGTAGTTGAGGTGGTTTATCGCACTTATGCGTGCGGTGAAGGTTCTCTGCACATTTTCAAGGTCAGCAATTTCACCCGCCTTGAAAGATGCAGTTAGTGTGCAGCAATATTCCAGCCTAGATAGAACAAGCGATCTGTAATTTGCACATGACTAACCAAAATTCTAATACAACTATTGCTTCATAATTCTTAAGCTAGTCATAAGTTTGCCTAAGACACCCCAATATAGAAACGGCTAAAGCATTGCCACGTGTGTGTGTGTGTGTGTGTGTGTGTGTGTGTGTGTGTGTGTATGTATGTGTATTGATTACCATTTTCTCCTATGCACATGTCGATTGAAAACTGGGCCTGTTGTATGTGCGTGTGTGTGTGTGTGTATGTATATATGTGTGTGTATGTATAATTTGTTCATGATTGTAACTATATATGATGTGATTATGATTCATTACCTTTGTAACTTGTCATGATTGTAACCACCTCTACCTGGAGCTCATTACCTTTGTAACTTGTCATGATTGTGACCAGCTCTAGTTCATTACTTTTGTAACTTGTCATGATTGTGACCAGTTCTAGTTCATTACCTTTGTAACTTGTCATGAGTGTGACCAGCTCTACCTGGAGCTCATTACCTTTGTAACTTGTCATAATTGTGACCAGATCTAGTTCATTACCGCTGTAACTTGTTCAGCTATCAAAACTTTGGTGTCCAGTCCCTGGACCCATTATGTACCTCTGTAATCTTTTGACTACCGCCCACAGGATGGGTATGGGGTGCATAGTTAGTTTGATATCTTTATTATGCACCCCATACCCATCCTGTGGGCGGTAGTCAAAAGATTACAGAGGTACATAATGGGTCCAGGGACTGGACCTCAAAGTTTGATAGCTGAGCAAGTTACAAAGGTAATGAACTCAGATGGTCACAATCATGACAAGTTACAAAGGTATTTGCAGATTACAGAGGTATATATAGGGTCCAGAGACTGGGCCCCAAAGTTTTGATAGCTGAACAAGGTACAATGGTAATGAATTCACTAGTTACAAGGTATTGAATCATGTAAGTAAATTTACTTACGTCTGTACATGGTTGCACTCAGCCACAACTGTAATGAGTTATTGGTGCAAATTTTAATTGTTGGGTCACACACATATACATATACACATGCATATACACACACCTCGGTACACTAATAGGTAAAGCTCTTCTTGACCACGGAGGCCAGTTCAATTCTGTGGGGCAGAAACATTTCAGAAGTGTTTCCTTAATACACATCACACACATATATACAACAGGCCTAGTGTCTAATTGACATGTGCCTAGGACAAAAGTGTAACTAATCATACATGTATATACCACATCACATACACTATATACATACACACACACAACACGTTCAATGCTTTATTTCAGGGACAAAGTCAGGTATTTCCAGAATGGTCTAATATCACTGTGGATAAAATACTTTGACATATCTTGAACATTTCTGAGTGAGTAGTCTCGATTATTAATTTTATCACCCAGTCATAAGACGAGGGGTACAATATCAACTGAAGTTTATATCTGTTGTCTCATCTGTGTGATAACCTGCCAAGATACTTGAAGCCGGAGCGCGGTAGTGACATCCAAGAGTCTGCTTATTTTGTTGGATGCACCATAGACATGTGGCTCCTCCTGCATGATAGAATGATGATAGATGGACTGACTGGTGTCAATCTCCCTGAGTCTTAAGTCAATAAAATTCAGTTGAAGTTCTTTTCGTATTATTGTTCTCAAACTGCTAACTGACAAGCCAAGATTGTAATCTATCCCCTCTTTGAAAGCATAAAACTTAGTCAATTTATCAGTTCTATCATGCATCTGAAGACCAATGTGAGATGGAATCCACAGCATGTGCACTCTGACTCTACTATCCAGAATCCTACCATACCTGTGTCTGGCTTCTGACACGAGCATGCTACAAGTTATACTTGAGTTGAGAGCATTTAAAAGATATTAAAGATATTAAACTAAACTATAGAAACGGCATTATACCAATACATCACCTTTACCATAGCAAATGTACTTTAATTCCTTTGTCCCGGATTTTTGAGTATCTATACCTGGCTTCTCCAATGAGCATGCTGTTAGAGTCATTATATGAGTCAAGAGCCTTCAATGATGACATAGAATCAGTAATGATGATAGAGTCAAGCTCAGTGTCATAAGTTAGCTTTAGTGCCATAAGGATTGGATTGGATTACTCCTTCATGATAAAGTTGATATATTAGCCAAGAAGAGCACCCATAAGGAGAATGTAGAATATAACTTTGGTATATCTGTGTCTAGCATTAGGAATAATATTAGGAGAGAAATAAATAATGAAAATGATAGCTATAGGAATGCAGTTAGAAGCCTGAGTAGATCTATAACCCACTATGATAACATGAATGTAGATAAGTATGTTTATGGAGCAACTTGCAATGTGAACAGACTGATGTTGTAGTGGCCAGGCTTCGGCTTGGCTACAAGTACTTCTGGCAGTTTAGGAGATACACAGATGATGATCAAACTAAATGCAAATTATGTGATCAGGCATATGGTCACTGTCTTGAACACTATGTGCTGAATTGTCCACTTATTGAGGAATATAGAGATAGACAGTATAATAACCTATGTGACATGTCAAGATATCTTATTAGTGAAGGTAGGATACCACTTATTCTAAGCAAATTTCCTAAATTTGCTTGTAACAGATAAGTGAACTGTAGATATAAATCCAAATTAATTTCCATGAACGTGCCTATCTGTGCTCATGATAATGCGAGCACAGATGGGCATGTTTGTGGAGCAACTTGCAATGTGAACAGACTGACTGATGTTGTAGTGGCCAGGCTTAGGCTTGGCTACAGGTACTTCTGACAGTTTGGGAGACACAGATGATGATCAAACTAAATGCAAATTATGTGATCAGGCATATGGTCACTGTCTTGAACACTATGTGCTTAATTGTGCACTTATTGAGGAATATAGAGATAGACAATATAATAACCTATGTGACATGTCAAGATATCTTATTCATGAAATAAGATACCATTTGTACTAAGCAAATTTCCTAAACTTGCTTGTAACAGATAATTGAAATGTAGATATAAACCCAAATGTACAATTGTTAACCCCTTTGGGGCCTAGTGCCTAGGCCTTTTGTGTATCCATATGCTCTTGCGCTACCGTTTACAGGATGGATATGGGGTGCACAATAAACTAGCCACTTCGGTGGCAAAATCTAAAAAATCTAATCACCTTTACCATTAATATATAAACTAATTGTTAAATTCTTAAATGTTTGAATTTCAGTATTTCAATTTTGTAAACCTAGCTAATCACTACAATGACCTAACCTTAATATCAGTATAATCATTGTGTCACTATTGAGTAAGACCTATCATAAGACTGCCTGAAAAGCCTAGGCATACCTAGGCATATTATTGGCCATATTGTAATATCTACTTCATAAAATGTATAATAATATAAGTACACCCCACTTTGTAATATTACTAGAAATAAAGAATTTGAATTTGAATACACCGAGAAGCAGGACTTAATACTGCGTAAGCTGTAAGTTTCCCTTACATACCCAACAAGAACAAGCAGCTGCAGTGACGAAGAAACTTCTGAGTTTCAAGCAGTTTCAATGACGAAGAAATTTCTGAGTTTCAAGCAG
Organism: Cherax destructor; assembly: GCA_009830355.1. Classification (NCBI taxonomy): domain Eukaryota; kingdom Metazoa; phylum Arthropoda; class Malacostraca; order Decapoda; family Parastacidae; genus Cherax; species Cherax destructor. The sequence goes on from WNWK01006982.1 coordinate 18,180, forward strand.
CTGCAGTGACGAAGAAACTTCTGAGCTTCAAGCAGCTGCAATGACGAAGAAAGTTTTGAACTTCAAGCAGCTGCAGTGACGAAGAAACTTCTGTGCTTCAAGCAGCTGCAGTGACGAAGAAACTTCTGTGCTTCAAGCAGCTGCAGTGACGAAGAAACTTCTGAGCTTCAAGCAGCTGCAGTGACGAAGAAACTGTGCTTCAAGCAGCTACAGTGACGAAGAAATTTCTGAGCTTCAAGCAGCTACAGCGACGAAGAAACTTCTGAGTTTCAAGCAGCTGCAGTGACGAAGAAACTTCTGAGCTTCAAGCAGCTGCAGTGACGAAGAAACTTCTGAGCAATAAGCAGCAGCAGCAGTGACGAAGAAACTTCAGAGCATCGAGCAGTTGCAGTGATGAAGAAACTTCTGAGTAACGAGCAGCTGCAGTGACGAAGAAACTTCTAAGCAACAAGCAGCTGCAGTGATGAAGAAACTTCTGAGCAACTAGCAGCAGCTGCAGTGACAAAGAAACTTCTGAGCAACAAACAGCTGCAGTGACGAAGAAACTTCTAAGCAACAAGCAGCTGCAGTGACGAAGAAACTTCTAAGCAACAAGCAGCTGCAGTGACGAAGAAACTTCTGAGGAACAAGCAGCAGCTGCAGTGACGAAGAAACTTCTCATCGATCTGCTTGTATACTGAAGATCAACACCAGGACAAACTTGATGAACACAATGGCTGAGGATTCCAATTCAGCCATCCTGGATTCTATCGTAAGTTTGTGGAAGACAAGTTTATGAACTTTCCAGAACCCCAATGGAAATAAGTGAGCTTTTTGGGTGGGGTTTTCTAGGTAATTTACACATACGTATATGATTATGCAAGACAATTGTAATCATTCAGACTATAGGTGTACATAAGCAAAGGTTAGGTTAGGTAAGGTTTGTCAGGAAAAAGGACAAATTTTTTCTGATGCGGATTAGATCCTCAGTGTACTGTCAGCTACAACATTTAGATCCTCAGTGTACTGTCAGCTACAACATTTAGATCTTCAGTGTACTGTTAGTTACAACATTTAAATCCTCAGTGTATTGTCAGCTACAACATTTAGATCCTCAGTGTACTGTCAGCTACAACATTTAGATCCTCAGTGTACTATCAGCTACAACATTTAGATCCTCAGTGTACTGTCAGCAACATTTAGATCCTCAGTGTACTGTCAGCTACAACATTTAGATCCTCAGTGTACTGTCAGCTACAACATTTAGATCTTCAGTGTACTGTTAGCTACAACATTTAGATCCTCAGTGTACTGTCAGCAACATTTAGATCCTCAGTGTACTGTCAGCTACAACATTTAGATCCTCAGTGTACTATCAGCTACAACATTTAGATCCTCAGTGTACTGTCAGCAACATTTAGATCCTCAGTGTACTGTCAGCTACAACATTTAGATCCTCAGTGTACTGTCAGCTACAACATTTAGATCCTCAGTGTACTATCAGCTACAACATTTAGATCCTCAGTGTACTGTCAGCAACATTTAGATCCTCAGTGTACTGTCAGCTACAACATTTAGATCCTCAGTGTACTGTCAGCTACAGCATTTAGATCCTCAGTGTACTGTCAGCTACAACGTTTAGATCCTCAGTGTACTGTCAGCTACAACATTTAGATCCTCAGTGTACTGTCAGCTACAACATTTAGATCTTCAGTGTACTGTTAGCTACAACATTTAGATCCTCAGTGTACTGTCAGCTACAACATTTAGATCCTCAGTGTACTGTCAGCTACAACATTGGAGCGGAGGAGAGAGAGATACATGATAATATATACCTGGAAAGAACTTGAGGGCCTGGTCCCAAATCTGCACACTGCCATAACAACATACTGGAGTGAGAGATATGGGAGAAAGTGTAAAATAAACCCAGTGAGGAGCAGGGGTGCGGTGGGGACAATACGGGAGCACTGTATTAACATCCGGGGTCCCAGACTATTCAACATCTTACCAGAAGATATCCGAAACACGGCTGGAACCAGTGTAGAAGCCTTCAAGAGGAAACTGGACAAATATCTTCACCAGGTGCCAGATCAACCAGGCTGTGACGGATATGTGGGTCAGCGGGCCTCCAGCAGCAACAGCCTGGTTGACCAGGCAAGCACCAGACGAGCCTGGCCCATGGCCGGGATCAGAGAGTAGATACACTCGAAACTCTTCAAAGATATATCAAAGGTATATCAAAGGTCTTAGTCTTACGATGACCTGCATCTGGAGCTTTCTGTCATCTGACCGAAGCTTTCTGCTGGCTTAAGCAAGCCTCCTAACATCTCACTGAGGGTCCGGGATTGATCTGTGGTATGGGTGAAACATTGGGCATGTTTCCTAGCACGTGTTGCCCCTGTTCACCTAGTTGTGAGTAGGTATACCTGGGTATTGACTATTGTGAGTCGCATCTTATCCTGGGGGACGAGATTAACCTAATTTGCCTATTATTATTAATATAATTCCAGTTGATACATTAATAGCCAGGACACCCGAATCTGTATGACGGTGTCCACCGTTGAAGACATGGCTAGACTCCAAGCAGACATAAACCAAATCTTTAAATGGGCTGCAGAAAACAATATGAAGTTCAATGATGAGAAATTTCAATTACTCAGATACGGAAAACGTGAAGAAATTAAAATCTCATCGGAGTACAAAACTAATTCCAACCACACAATAGAGCGAAAAACTAATGTCAAAGACCTGGGAGTGATCATGTCAGAGGATCTCACCTTCAAGGACCATAACAAAGTAGCAATTACAACTGCTCGAAAAATGACAGGATGGATAATGAGAACCTTCAAAACCAGGGATGCCAAGCCCATGTTGACACTTTACAGATCGCTTGTTCTATCTAGGGTGGAATATTGCTGCACACTAACTGCACCTTTCAAGGCGAGTGAAATTGCTGACCTTGAAAATGTGCAGAGAACCTTCACCGCACGCATAAGTGCGATAAACCACCTCAACTACTGGGAGCGCTTGAAGTTCCTAAACTTGTACTCTCTAGAACGCAGGCGGGAGAGATACATTATTATATACACATGGAAAATTCTTGAGGGCTTAGTACCAAACTTGCACACAAAAATCACTCCCTACGAAAGCAAAAGACTCGGCAGGCGATGTAACATCCCCCTATGAAGAGCAGGGGTGCCACTAGCATGTTGAGGGACAACACAATAAGTGTCAGGGGCCCAAGATTGTTCAACTGCCTCCCAGCATACATCAGGGGGATTACCAACAAACCCCTGGCTGTCTTCAAGCAGGCACTGGACGGGCACCTAAAGTCGGTACCTGACCAGCCAGGCTGTGGTTCGTACGTTAGACTGCGTGCGACCAGCAGTATACAGCCTGGTTGATCAGGCTCTGGTCCAACGGGCCGTGGGGGCGTTGACCCCTGGAATTCTCTCCAGGTAGACTCCAGGGAATTTATGAAAATTCTTACACAATTCTTGGATTATTAAAATTGTTTTGTATACTGCAGAAATGTGTATAAAGTACATCTAGGATAACCCCAAAGAAATAAGTGAGTTGTTTTTATTGGGATCCTTCAGGTATGGTGTAAATACACTACAGTGTTTGACTTTATTGTCCAGACCAGTGAAGGGCTCTTCATCCAAGGAATTGGACTTTTCTCTGCCTTCCTTGAATTGAACCTGATTGCCTCCTATTCCACAGCTGCTGTATGACCCTCTAAGGATTTAGTGCTTTCCCATAATTTCCCATAATTTGATAAGTTACTATATCAGACAGTTAGGTTAATACAGTGGTACCTCGAGTTACGATGGTCCCCAAAATCGCCCTTTTATGTAAGTTTATTTTTTTAAATGCTTTTGTAAGTATATTTTTGGGGGTGTAAAAGGACTAGTCTATTTTACATTATTCCTTATGGGGATAAATTCGTTTGGTAATGGCACTTGAACAGCATTCTCGAACGAAAAAATATCATAACTCAAGGTACCACTGTATTTAGTTTCTTCCTGAGTATGGCTTTACTAATAATTTGAGAATGTTTGATATATTGTTAAATATGGGCTTCATGTCATGGACATGTTCTCTAACCCCAAAATCTTAACCCTTTCGGGGTTTTGGTCATACTAGTACATTTTACGCCCTGAGGGTATTGACGTACTAGTACGCCTAAATTCTAGCGCCCTCAAATCAAGCAGAAACAGGCTGTTAGGCCTAGATGGGATAGAAGGGGTCTGTGCGGTCAGTGTGCACAGCATAAAAAAATTCCTGCACACCACAGTGCATAATGAGGAAAAAAAACTGACCGTGTTTTTGGTTTAAGACAGCGACTTTGCAGTCTATTTTCGTATGGTATTTATGCTTGTATTCTCGTTTTCTTAGTCTCATTTTATAGAATAGATGATATATTACAGAAATAGAGATAATGTTGACTGGTTTCACGATGACAAGTACAGTGGTACCTCGAGTTACGATATTTTTTCATTCGAGAATGCTGTTCAAGTGCCATTACCAAACGAATTTATCCCCATAAGGAATAATGTAAAATAGACTAGTCCTTTTACACCCCCAAAAATATACTTACAAAAGCATTTAAAAAAATAAACTTACATAAAAGGGCGATTTGGGGGACCATCGTAACTCGAGGTACCACTGTACCTTGAAACTGAGCGCAAAGTAGCAAAAACGTTCGATTTTGGCCGATGTTCAAGAGTAAACAAATCACACCATGCGTCCAATACACATCAACTGGAGAGTCTAATATTCTTGCACAAATGCGCTGATATTATTTATACCATTTTTACCATGATGCAGTTGTATACATAACAGTAAATCTTCTATTTTTTGTGAGAATAAAAATTCAAAATGGAAAGCAAAAGTAATGTAAGAGGGGCCTGGAGACGTGACTAATGAACAGAGATGTTATTTTTGTGCCAGGAATGTCTGCCTTGTTTATTATGGACCCTATTTTGAAATTGGCATCGTTTGAAATTTGTGTGAAATTGGCCAAATTGCCATTTTCTGACCACTATTTTGGGTAGTTGAAATTGGTAAATAGGCAGTTTCTTGTACTCAATCGATAAAAGAAATGGAGTTCTAGCGAAATAGCTATAATTTTAGTAGACTGAAACATTGGAATTTGCCGAAAATAGGGCTCAAAGTAGGCGAAATCGCCGATGCGTAAATGTCATGGATACCGCTAACTTCGCGAAAGCATAATTCCATTAATTTTTTATCAAATTTCATAATTTTTGTGGCGTTATGATCGGAAAAAGATTCTCTATTAGTTCATAAGGAAAAATAATATTTTTTTTTTTTTAAATTCGTGGACCCTGAGAACGAGTTTCAGAGAGACCCCTTGGACCCCCAAAGGGTTAAGAGCCATTACATAGGTGTGGGAGGGTATTGACTCTTTTATCCTCTATAAGTTATTCTTACCAGTGCCTAGGAGTGCATCAAAAGGAAGAGTAATCCTCAGAAATGCTAGTTTATGTAAGGAACATGTACATATTTCAATGTTATACAGTCTCTTCTCACTTAGCGACATACTCGTTTACCGACTACTCAGACTTACGACGGGCTCTCTGACCAGTATGCATACCTAAATAATGTGTATTAGAGCTGATTTCCTCTATTCTGTTTACGTATTACAATATACAGTACACTACTGTATAAACATTTAAAAATATACTTTAAAATGTTATAAATGGTGCAAAGGTGACATTAAAACAATATCAAAGATGGTTAACACAAACCCACTACCATTATAGTATGCTCCTTGCTTACCAACGAATTTGTTTACCAATGTGGTCTTAGGAACGGAACTCCGTCATTAAGTGAGGAGAGGCTGTATTTAAAACATTCCATGGGGAAATGGAGAAGAATTCCTCCTCCATAAGCCATTTGTGTTGTAAGAGGCGACTAAAATGCCCGTTTCCTGTATAAATTACTAACTATAAAAAGAAGAAAAACTGTGTTTCTTCTTTTTTGAGTCACCCTGCCTCGGTGGGAGATGGCCAGTGATAAAAAAAATATTACATATGACTAAAAGTTTTGTTGGATGTTGCTTTTAATGATATATGAAGGAAAAATCTGTTTTATGTTATATCCATACTCTTATATATTTTTTTTTTTTTTTTCAGTCCAATGTAACGGAAGGATGCCGACTGCCAGTCCTGATGAACAACGGGGAAGACTGGCGTAAGTCAGGATGTTCAAGTAGGATTACCACCCTTATGTTTTTGTTTATTTTAACCTGTGTATTATGGTATATTATTTCCTTCTGGCAGTTGCTCTTTTTTTTTTAATATCAAACCTTTAGAATGGAGACTTGCAATTTCAGATTTTTTGCAGCATTAGTTTTGTACTGTATGAATTTTTAATACATCAGATAAGTCATTGTAATAATGATTATTTTTGTCAGTTACATTGTAAAATAAATACAGTCGAACCCCGAATTTCAGCCGCTGCGGATATCGGCCGAATCGGAAATTGGCCACTTTTGGCCGAAATTTTTGCCCTAGGTTTCGGCCTGTGATTCAGAAATCAGCTGTATTGGACGCGTCCGCCCGCCTGGGAATGCTGTCAATCTGGCTTTGTCGCTGGTTGAGTGAGCATTCATCCAAAACATTTTGCAATTTTTGTGCTTGTTTATTGATTGCGACTGCGAAATAAGCCACCATGGGCCCAAAGAAAGTTCCTAGTGCCAGCCCTTTGGTAAAGAAAATGAGAAACATGCTTGTTGTGGAATCTATTGTGGCTTTGGGGAAGTCCATGGGGTTGGATGTGAGTGGCCAGGATGTGGAAGAGTTGGTCGAGGACCACAGGGAAGAGCTAACCACTGAAGAGCTGCAACAGCAACAGACCACAACTGAGGAAATTGCTTCAGAGGAGGAGGAGGAAGAGAGAGAGGGGAGAATGTGCCTTCTTCAGTGATTAACCCGTAAATGGTCCAAACATATACATAAATACGTTTGCTCGCCCAGTGCCCCGAATATTTTGAAAAAAAAAAAAATCATATAGAAATAAAGAGCACATTTTTCTAAGTGTTATAGGCTAAAAAAAAAAAAATTAGGGTCAGTACTTACTGAGATATGAGGCCGAGAAGTTGGCACTGGATGCTCATCTGATGGCAAAATCGAGTCCTGCCACTTGCAGAAGTGTTGCCGATATACTTTTTTTCTCGTTTTTATATTATATAATTTTTATGTTCTAATAATTACAATTTATAGTAGTTCTTGTCATTTCATAACTAATATTAGGTACTGAAATTGTACTCAAATTGTCACGAACACGCTGACAGGGGGCCAGGAGCTGAGTCTCGACCCCTGCAACCACAAATAGGTGAGTACATTTACACCTGCCTTGGTCATTTACTATTGTCTAGGAATATATTCAAAGTATTTATAGGTCCCAGCAATGTTTTGGATACATGGGAGTATATAATAATAATACGTTCCCTTGAAGCATGATGCTAGACAAGTGTCAGTCCACTGCTGACAGTGATAAGATAAGATAAGTGGTGACATTTGATGAGGGTACGGGAGGGTGCAGTGATAAGATAAGGGGTGACATTTGATGAGGGTACGTGAGGGTGCAGTGATAAGATGGGACATTTGATGAGCATCGGCCCTCTGTTTTCACTGTTACACATAAACATATCTGTCTCTGTCTGTCTGTCTGTCAAGCTCTCTGTCTATCTGTCTCTGTCAAGCTGTCTATCTGTCTGTCAAGCTCTCTGTCTATCTGTCCGTCTGTCAAGCTCTCTGTCTGTCTGTCAAGCTCTCTGTCTATCTGTCTGTCTGTCAAGCTCTCTGTCTGTATGTCAAGCTATCTGTCTGTCATGTTCTCTGTCTATCTGTCTGTCTGTCAAGCTCTGTATATCTGTCTGTCTGTCAAGCTCTCTGTCTATCTGTCTGTCAAGCTCTCTGTCTATATGTCTGTCAAGCTCTCTGCCTATCTGTCTGTCTGTCAAGCTCTCTGTCTGTCTGTCAAGCTCTCTGTCTGTCTGTCAAGCTCTGTCTATCTGTCTGTCAAGCTCTCTGTCTATCTGTCAAGCACTCTGTCTATCTGTCAAGCTCTCTGCCTATCTGTCTGTCTGTCAAGCTCTCTGTCTATCTGTCTGTCAAGCTCTCTGTCTATCTGTCTGTATGTCAAGCTCTCTGTCTATCTGTCTGTCTGTCAAGCTCTCTGTCTATCTGTCTGTCAAGCTCTCTGTCTATATGCCTGTCAAGCTCTCTGTCTATCTGTCAAGCTCTGTCTATCTGTTAAGCTCACTGTCTATCTGCCTGTCAAACTCTCTGTCTATCTGTTTGTCAAGTTCTCTGTCTATCTATCTGTCAAGCTCTCTGACTGTCTGTCTATCTAGCGTCTAGCTCTCCCATCTCAGAGAGAGCCACTCGTGAACCAACAGGTATTACACACGACTGCGTCGTCACGTCTGGTTCCTGAGCAAGTGTAAATATGTATTTGCCAGTCATGTTTACACATATCTACAAGCAGAGTATAGCACTTTGTCTGGATTTTTTGGGTTATCCTAGGTAATTTACACTATGTATAATTGTATTTGTGTACCTGTGAGACAGAGATAGACAGTCAGATAGAAAGAGATAGACAGACAGACAGAGATAGACAGACATAGATACAGACAGACAGATGGAGATAGAGCCAGCCAGCAACCAGCCAGCCTGTCGAACACGTATTACATGTTCCAGAATTGTTTCTCTTTACTTAGGGCATAGGTTATAAGACATTCTGAAAGGGTGTTGCACAAATGTTGCACATGGGTTATTATCAAGGTTTTTGATATTTCCCCGACCACTTATGGCCACATCCGCCTCAAAGCCACTAAACTTGGGGTCGACATCACTTTCTCCTTAAAATGGGAGAGTTAATACTACATGAAATCAGTGAATCCTAGGTGTTTGCCGTGCTGTTTTTTCTAGCTGGCACTCATTTGAACTGGTGCTCCCACAAGGTACTAAGTGTCCCAGATTTTTTAATACAGCGCACACTGAGCATTAAGACCCATTCTATGGTGACCAGGCATCTCAGGCCAATCGTGCCAAATTTGGAGGCAGGAAAAATAAAATGTAAATATACGTTTGGGGCAGTAGCGGTACTAACGTATATACGTATACGTTTGGACAGTTTACAGGTTAAGGACAAAGATAGAGGGTGGTAGTGATTGTGGTAGAGGGTGGTAGTGATGGTGGTAGAGATAACCTCTCCTCCTCCCTGTCTTCCATACTCCAACAAGTCTTCAATAAAAGTATGTAATAATGATTTAAATGTTCATTTATCCATTTCATTGGTCATTTTATTTAGTTCTCATTGTTTTGTGTATGTGAATCTATAGTTAATCTTTAAAAAATGTATTTTTTGTTAATACATAGTATTTTTGTGTCTGGAACGGATTAATTGTATTTACATTAATTCTTATGGGAAATATTGCTTCGAATTTAGGCCTTTTCAGATTTAGGCCGACCTTCTGGAACGGATTACGGCCGATATTCGGGGTTCCACTGTACATATCCTTAAATAACTTTTTTAATAAGCATTACTTAAGGTTAATAAAAATTTGAAATTGAATTTGTAATACGTACAATATATAATTTATAGTTTTAGTTTCATGCAATATAAACTGAAAATAACTTGTTTTAGCTTGACCACATAGAACAACATTGCTATATTTCTATTCATAGCTGTTGTTTACTATTTTAATCATTTTTTTTTCACAGCGTTGGCAGAGATTATCAGCATCAAGGACTCAGATACCAAGAAACTTTTCTATGTTCATTATATTGATTGTGAGTATTTTTTTACATGTTTCATAACTTTGGTAATGGAGAAACTCAATTGGAGATGTATATAAATAAAAATGAGTCAATGATTAGGATTTATTGTGCTACCAACATTGCATGTCATAATTCTTTACTTGAAAATTGGCATCTCAAGGGGGGGCTCTTGATCCAAGAATCTGAACTTATCCTCTCCTTAGATTGAACCTGATTGCCCCTTGTTCCCTAGGCACTGTATGTTCCCTACATGTTTAGGACTTCTCTCTCATTAAAATAGAATAGAATTGGAAAATGGCATACATGTATTTGGTGTGTTTACTGTAATGTCTGTCTTGTGTTTAATTTTGTTTTATTTATCATATACTGTCCTTTATTTTTTTAAGTTTCCAGAGACTGAAGCATTTACTGGCATATACAGCCTCTCCTGACTTAACCTTTTGTAGTAGATTCGCCGGTACATCCGGCCCGGGTCTTCTCCAGATGGTGACCTGGCGGGTACTTAACCTTTTGAGGGTCTGGACCCCCAATTTAAAAATTCCCCACAGGATCCAAGAATTTAAAATATATATATACAGTGGACCATTGGTTTTCGTTCACCTCCAAACTCGAACAATTATGTAAGTGCATTTTCGTAAGTACTTTTGTAAGTGTATTTTTGGGGGTCTGAAATGACTAATCTAATTTACATTTATCCTTATGGGAACAAATTCGTTCGGTAACAGCACTCAAACAGCATTCCGGAAAGAATTTTCAACGAAAACCGAGGGTCCACTGTGTATGTATGTATGTATGTATGTGTGTATATATATATATATATATATATATATATATATATATATATATATATATATATATATATATATATGAAAGGGGGTAAGGCAGCTGGGATTGATGGAATAAAGATAGAAATGTTAAAAGCAGGTGGGGATATAGTTTTGGAGTGGTTGGTGCTATTATTTAATAAATGTATGGAAGAGGGTAAGGTACCTAGGGATTGGCAGAGAGCGTGTATTGTTCCTTTGTATAAAGGCAAAGGGACAAAAGAGAGTGCAAAAATTATAGGGGAATAAGTCTGTTGAGTGTACCTGGTAAAGTGTATGGTAGAGTTATTATTGAAAGAATTAAGAGTAAGACAGAAAGTAGGATAGCAGATGAACAAGGGGCTTTAGGAAAGGTAGGGGTGTGTAGACCAAGTGTTTACAGTGAAACATATAGGTGAACAGTATTTGGATAAGGGTAAAGATGTTTTTGTGGCATTTATGGATTTGGAAAAGGCGTATGATAGGGTAGATAGGGGGCAATGTGGCAGATGTTGCAGGTGTATGGAATAGGAGGAAGGTTACTGAAAGCAGTGAAGAGTTTTTATGAGGATAGTGAGGCTCAGGTTAGAGTGTGTAGGAGGGAAGGGGACTATTTCCCAGTAAAAGTGGGCCTTAGACAAGGATGTGTGATGTCACCGTGGTTGTTCAATATATTTATAGATGGGGTTGTAAGAGAAGTGAATGCGAGGGTCTTGGCAAGAGGTGTTGGGCTAAAAGATAAAGAAGCAAATACAAAGTGGAGTTGTCACAGTTGCTTTTTGCTGATGACACTGTGCTTTTGGGAGATTCTGAAGAGAAGTTGCAGAGGTTGGTGGATGAATTTGGTAGGGTGTGTAAAGAAGAAAATTGAAAGTGAATATAGGAAAGAGTAAGGTGATGAGGATAACAAAAAGAATAGGTGACGAAAGATTGGATATCAGATTGGAGGGAGAGAGTATGGAGGAGGTGAATGTATTCAGATATTTGGGAGTGGACATGTCGGCGGATGGGTCTATGAAGGATGAGGTGAATCATAGAATTGATGAGGGGAAAAGGGTGAGTGGAGCACTTCGGAGTCTGTGGAGACAAAGAACCTTGTCCATGGAAGTAAAGAGGGAATGTATGAAAGTATAGTTATACCAACGCTCTTATATGGGTGTGAAGCATGGGTGATGAATGTTGCAACGAGGAGAAGGCTGGAGGCAGTGGAAATGTCATGTCTGAGGT
>WNWK01006982.1:35000-75114 GCA_009830355.1 Cherax destructor
AGTCAAGTCATTCAGTAAGTCAGTCAAGCCATTCAGTAAGTCAAGTAATTCAGTAAGTCAGTCAAGCCATTCAGTAAGTCTCGATTTTCTTCGTAATTCCTAGACTTGAACGCTTAAACCTTTTCTTTTCACTTGCTTACTGGGTGCCATGATTGCTTGGCAGATTTATCAAAATGCAATGAAAATAAGAAAATGTATGTAAATGAACACAGCGAGCTTCCCGAGTATTGTCGTCCTACATGTTATGAACCAAACTGGAGGGTGGTGTGGGTGGGTGCGGGTGGCTGAGGGTGGCAGGGGATAGTAGTAGGACTCCCCCACTGACTCAATGGTGTAACCCACCGCGGGCGACCGCGCACTCAAAATATTTTCCCCTCCCGCAAACCGTGTAAAGTTAATTTTATGTAGTGTTAGATAAAAATGTGTTGCAATTCTTCAATCGTGCAATACCCAAATCGTGCCACATAAACTTGTGCTAAATGACGGTCTACTGTACATTACATAGATATGCATACTGGTCAGAGAGCCTGTTGTAAGTCCAAGTCATCAGTAAACGAGTACGTCGCCAAGTGTGAGGAGAGGCTGTATATACAGAGAGTCTGCCGAAATTCAAAATTCACGATTTTCAATACCATTTTCCCCATGAGAAATAACGTAAATAAAATTAATCCGTTTCAGACACCCAAAAGTATTAAAAAAATATTTTTTTTTACAAGAAATGTACATTTATCTACACAGAAAACAATGAGACATGAAGAATTAAACAATAATAACATGAAACTTACCTTTATTGAAGAGTTGTTGATGTATGGAAGACGGGAGGAGGGTAGAGGATGGAAGAGTTACTATTGCTTGAAAGGGGAATCCCCTTCCATAGACTTCAGGTACCAAGTCCTTTTCTGGGGTTACTTCCCTTCTTTGTCTTTTAGTGCCACAGTACATTCATTACTTACTTTAAAATATTTGTAGTCTTAATGTAGGGAGAGAGGTGTGTAGTATTTATTTGTAGGAATTCAGTGTAGGTAGCCTGTAGACGTAGGTACACGTATGTAGCCCCATTCCCCTGGGCTACACTACACAGCCATATTATTACACTACACAGCCATATTATCACCATGTTCACTAAGTTTATTCGTTTCTAGCAACTACCTTTAGATGCCATCACAAACAAAGGGAGAAGTAATGAATAATTCATGCCGAGAATTGTAAACAAACACGTTTGAAGGGCAGTTACTGCACCAGACGCCAGATTTACAGTTTTCTCTAATGCTGCATCAGAGAAAACGTAATATTTACTCTCCACCCGACTCGCCACTCGATAGCATATAAACATTGTACAGTGGTCCCCCGCCCAATGAGCAAAATTCATTCCAGAAGCCTGCTCAAGTGCCATTACCAAATGAATTTACTTCCTTAAGAAATAATGTCACGTAGGTTAGTCTATTTCAGACCCCCAAAAATACACTTCCACAAGCACTTACAATATTATACTTACATAATTGTACGATTTCCAGGGTGCTCGTTAGGCGGGGGACCACTGTATCAATGTTTATATGCTATATAATATGTAATGTGTTTCTTATATAATTTTGAAGAAAATATCATAGATGGAGTAATGAAAATGTCTATACAGTCATCCCTTGGTTTTCGCTTGTCCCAGTTTTCACCGATTTTGGTTTTCGCCGACTTTTTTCAGGGAAAATTTGTCTTAGTTTTCGCCGACCGTATGGGACCTGTCCACCAGTGCCGCGCACATACAAAGGCCGTAGGCCCACCACCCACGCACATTGTCACGCAGTCTAGCATTGTTTACGCTTGAGTGAACATCACCCCAGGAGTTTATACAAAACATTTATTAACAATTCATTGTTTTTGGGCCTTGATTATTGTGTGTGACTACTAAATAAGCTACCATGGGCCCAAAGAAAGCTCCTAGTGCCACTTCTTTGGTAAAGAAAGTGAGGAACACTGTAGAAATGAAGAAATAATAGAAAAATATGATAGTGAAAGTGAGAAACACGATGGAGTTTAAGAGTGTAGCAGGCATGCAGGGAGTGTAACATGTATGCAGGGAGTGTAGCATGTATGCAGGGAGTGTAACAGGTATGCAGGGAGTGTAGCATGTATGCAGGGAGTGTAACAGGTATGCAGGGAGTGTAGCAGGTATGCAGGGAGTGTAACATGTATGCAGGGAGTGTAGCATGTATGCAGGGAGTGTAGCATGTATGCAGGGAGTGTAACAGGTATGCAGGGAGTGTAGCAGGTATGCAGGGAGTGTAGCATGTATGTAGGGAGTGTAGCATGTATGCAGGGAGTGTAGCAGGCATGCAGGGAGTGTAGCATGTATGCAGGGAGTGTAGCATGTATGCAGGGAGTGTAACAGGTATGCAGGGAGTGTAGCATGTATGCAGGGAGTGTAACAGGTATGCAGGGAGTGTAGCATGTATGCAGGGAGTGTAACAGGTATGCAGGGAGTGTAGCAGGTATGCAGGGAGTGTAACATGTATGCAGGGAGTGTAGCATGTATGCAGGGAGTGTAGCAGGCAGGGAGGGAGTGTAGCAGGCAGGGAGGGAGTGTAGCAGGCATGCAGGGAAGTGACCCCGGATAAGGACTTGGTACCTAGAGTCCTTATGGAGGGATTCCCTTCCAAAAATTAGGGTCTCTTCCCTCTCCCATCTTCCCTCTCTCCCATCCAGCAACATCAGTCTTCAATAAAGGTAAGTGCCACATTCAGTTCATTCATTTGTGCATGTAAATCTATCTTTAAGGCCCCCAAAATTTTTTTTTCCAAACTTCTGGGTTTCTGAAACGGATTAATTGAATTTCCATTATTTCTTATGGGGAAAATAGTTTTGGTTTTCGCCGATTTTGGTTTTAGCCGATCCATCTGGAACGGATTAAAATCGAAAACCGAGGGATGACTGTATTAATTAACCTAAAATAAAACATTTAACCTAAAATAAGACATTTGTTTGAGCTTGGTGTGGGGAAGTACCCTGGCTGGTTTGTGTGGGGAAGTACACTGCCTGGTGTGGGGAAGTACCCTGTCTGGTGTGTTCTTTCTTGAATTCTATCATGTTTCTCACCTTCTTTAGCAAAGAACTGGCACTAGGAGCTTTCTTTGGGCCCATGGTGGCTTATTTAGCAGTTGCAAGCACTAAAACGAATGAAATATTAAGAAATGTATCGTATGAACGCGTGAGGTGATCGTCACTCGCCGAGATATAATGCTAGACTGACTCTGAAAGGTGTTTGTGTGCCCGCGGTGGCTAAGAGGCCACTCGGACGTGTTTCATACGACTGCCGATTTCTAAGATAAATCATGAAAATCAAGCCAATATTTTGGCGAAAAAAGTTGCCGATTTTCAAATTTCATGATATTCAAGGGGGACGAATTTCAAGGGTCCACTGTATTTCTTTACCAACGACTCGGACTTACGATGGGCTCTCTGAGCAGTATGCATACCTAAATAATGTATACAGGATACCCTCCACATTTGCGAGGGTTAGGGGATCAAGAACCTTGCGAATCTTGAAAATCTGCAAATGTTTGGTGTAGGGAAATATAATAATACTGTACTGTAGCGTTCGTGACTGTTTTGATGCGCAAATATATTGTAGGGAAATATAATAGTAATAGCATATACTTAGCCTAACAATACTGCTTCCTTAACCTATTGAACCACGAACAATCATAAAACACATGAAAACATCGTAAAATATTGTATATATATGTTATGGTTTAATAACAAATAATGAACAAACAAAACACTCACCACTCGTAAGGTTAGGCAGACGAACTCTGATGACTTGTGATGATGATGACAATGACGATGATGATGGTGATGATAGTTAGCCATGCAGTTACTGATGACAGTTTAATGGAGGTGATTACAGTGGTACCTCGAGTTACGATATTTTTTCGTTCGAGAATGCTGTTCAAGTGCCATTACCAAACGAATTTATCCCCATAAGGAATAATGTAAAATAGACTAGTCCTTTTACACCCCCAAAAATATACCTACAAAAGCATTTAAAAAAATAAACTTACATAAAAGGGCGATTTTGGGGACCATCGTAACTCGAGGTACCACTGTATATGGAGTGTAACTGCATGGCATGATGAGTCTAGTGTGTGGATTCTAACTCTTCACTGCCAGCATCAGAGTTAGCAATGGAGTCAGATTCTGCCACAGGTTGAGGTTCAGGTGAGGCGGTAGGGGTAGTGGCAGGCTTCCTTGTGAAGAACATTGTGATGGGCAACTGAGACTGTTTCCTCTTCATATCTACAAACAGAGTTTTGTAGGGAATTATGCTCTTATCAACGTCACTCATCACCTTCAAAGCCCTCAACATCGATGGGTCTATGTCGTAAAAAAATTGTTTGAGCTGTGCTGTCATTCTCATTGCTTGCCCTAGTTTTTCAAGGGTGAGGGCTTGAGGTTGATTGGCCTCAGCAAGATTCCTCTTCATCCTCACTCTCTGCCTGCACAATCTCCAACAATTCTTCATCATTTAGGTTCAGTGCATGTTCTTCATCCAGTTCTCTCACCTCACCCTCCTGCATATCCTCGAACCCTTCACCACCAACTAGCCTTGCTAACTCCACAGTCTTCCTCATTGCTTTATTAACCTCGTCCTGAGGACCGAATGTTTGAAACTCGTGAAAATGGAACTCGCAAAATTGGAGGGCTAGCTGTATTACAGCTGATTTCCTGTATTCTGTTTTTACAATATGTATACAGTACACTACTGTATAAACATTTAAAAATATGCCAGAAATGTTATAAATGGTGCAAAGGTGACATTAAAACAATATCAAAGATGGTTGATGCAAACCCACTACCATTATAGTATGCTCCTCACTTAGCGACGAATTCGTTTACCGACGTGGTCTTATGAACGGAACTCCGTCGTTAAGTGAGGAGAGGCTGTATATACATACAGTGGTCCCTCGTGTTTCGGTCATAATCCGTTCCAGGAGCAAGACCTTAACACGAATTGCTCGAAAGTCGAAACCTTATTTCCCATAAGAAATACAGTGGACCCTCGCTATTCGAACACTCCAAAACTCACCCTTTTATGTAAGTTTATTATTGTAAGTGCTTTTATAAGTGTATTTTTGGGGGTCTGAAATGGACTAATCTAATTACATCATTCCGGATGGGAATAAATTCGTTTGGTAACAGCACTTGAACAGCATTCTGGAATGAGGGTGAGTTTTGGAGTCTTCAAATAGTGAGGGTCCACTGTAATGTAAATACAATTAATCCGTTCCACCCAAAAGTATTCACAAAAAATTCATTTTTTTAAAGAATAAATACTATAGTTTTACATACACAAAACAATTATAAAGTGATAAATTTATAATTAAACATTTAAAATAACATTTACTTACCTTTATTGAAGAGAGTTGCTGGCATCTGGAAGATAGGGAGGAGAGAGGGAGGGCTTAGTGTTTGGAAAGGGAATCCCCACTCCCTGTCTTCCTGCTACACTCCCTGCATGCCTGCTACACTCTCTGCATGCCTGCTACACTCCCTGTATGAATGCTACACTCTCTGCATGCCTGCTACACTCCCTGCATGAATGCTACACTCTCTGCATGCCTGCTACACTCCCTGCATAAATGCTACACTCCCTGCATGCCTGCTACACTCCCTGCATAAATGCTACACTCCCTGCATGCCTGCTACACTCCCTGCATAAATGCTACACTCCCTGCATGCCTGCTACACTACCTGCATGCCTGCTGCACTACCTGCATGCCTGCTACACTACCTGCATGCCTGTTACACTACCTGCATGAATGCTACACTCCCTGCATGAATGCTACACTCCCTGCATGAATGCTACACTCCCTGCATGAATGCTACACTCCCTGCATGAATGCTACACTCCCTGCATGAATGCTACACTCCCTGCATGAATGCTACACTCCCTGCATGAATGCTACACTCCCTGCATGAATGCTACACTCCCTGCATGAATGCTACACTCCCTGCATGAATGCTACACTCCTTGCATGCCTGCTACACTCCCTGCATGCCTGCTACCACTGGGGTGCCACTAGGAATCTTCTTTGGACCCATGGTGACTTATTTCACAGTGACAATCACTAAACCAGCAATAAACAGAATAAATTTATTGTGAAATGTTTGAAAGAGCACGCTGGGTAATGTTCTCTCAGTGGTAAACAACGCTAGACTGGCGTCCTGCGTGGCGAGACGCGCAAGCGCGGGCAGGTGGACAGGTCTGGTACGGACCGATACACGAGGGAATGACCGATACACGAGGGAAACATTGAGCGAAAAAAGCGCTCGAAACTCAAAATCACTGATACTCGGAATCACCGAAACACGAGGGACCACTGTATATATAATACCTCCTCTTGTATCCCAGTCCACTGTTATACCACTCTGTGAAAAAACTTTCTGGTATCATTTTGGCACTTTTTTTTTATTATTATTATGGTCTCTGTTGGTGCTAAGAAATCTTGTTTGTTTATTTTTTATATTATCATAATGGAATTTATAATATTTCTTTTCTTCCTACCAACTGATTAGTGCATTTTTAGTGTTTTCAACTTTTATTCATACTTCATATTTTTTAGCACTGGGAGATATTGCACTTTTTCTGTCTTGGCAGCATTTTCTTTTTTTTTTTTTAGATGTAGATACTGCCCCTTTTTACTGCCTAACCCAGTTTTAACCTGATTCATGTAGTGAACAGATTTTCAGTAATTCCATTCATATATGTGAATGATACAGTGGAACCCCGACTAACGTAAGCTCCATATAACGTAAAAATCGTGTACCGTAAGCTTTTTTCGCAAAATATTTTTCTCGTGTAGCGTACCGTACCAGACCTGTCCACCTGCCCCGCGCAAGCACGGTGAGGCGGACAGAACGCCAGTCAAGCGTTGTTTACACTTGAGAGAACATTACCCAGCGCACTCTTTCAAACATTCACAATACTTTTGTTGTGTTTATTGCTGGTTCAGTGACTGTCACTGTGAAATAAGTCACCATGGGTCCAAAGAAGCTTCCTAGTGGCACTCCAGTGGTAGCATTCATGCAGGGAGTGTAGCATTCATGCAGGGAGTGTAGCAGGTATGCAGGGAGTGTAGCAGGCATCTAGGGAGTGTAGCATTCATGCAGGGAGTGTAGCAGGCATGCAGGGAATGTAGCAGGCATGCAGGGAGTGTAGCAGGCATGCAGGGAGTGTAGCATTCATGCAGGGAGTGTAGCAGGCATGCAGGGAGTGTAGCAGGCATGCAGGGAGTGTAGCAGGCATGCAGGGAGTGTAGCAGGCATGCAGGGAGTGTAGCAGGCATGCAGGGAGTGTAGCATTCACGCAGGGAGTGTAGCATTCATGCAGGGAGTGTAGCAGGCATGCAGGGAGTGGGGATTCCCCTTCCAATCACTAACCCCTTCCCCTGTTGTCCTCCCTATCTTCCAGATGCCTGCAACTCTCTTCAATAAAGGTAAGTAAATGTTATTTATTAATCTTTTTTATTACTGTATTTAGTATTAGTAGTAGTATTTATAGTTTTAATAATGTTGTTTTGTGTATGTAGAACTATAATTAAAATGTATTTTTTGTGAATATTTTTGGGTGGAACGGATTAATTGTATTTACATTATTTCTTATGGGAAATAAGGTTTCGAATTACAAATTTTTCGTGTTATGAACTAGCTCCTGGAACGGATTAATTACGTTAGTTGAGGGACCACTGTATTTTAAAAATTGGTTGTGTAGTAAAGCCTCTCCTCACTTAACGACAGAGATAGGGGCCTAATACCCCGTTGGTAAATGATTTTGACGCTAATCGAGGAATGACCCCTTACTGACACTTCAAAAGTGTCACCACCCCTCCTTCTCCCTCTCTCTGTATAGCCCCCAGCCCACACACCCTCTGATACCTTTCCATATACAGTGGTCCCCCGCCTAACGAGCACCCCGGAAATCGTACAATTATGTAAGTATGTATAATATTGTAAGTGCTTGTGGAAGTGTATTTTTGGGGGTCTGAAATAGACTAACCTACGTGACATTATTTCTTAAGGAAGTAAATTCGTTCGGTAATGGCACTTGAGCAGGCTTCTGGAATGAATTTTGCTCGTTAGGCAGGGGACCACTGTATGTCAGTTTTTATTAATTTAGGTATGTGTATCATGTCTGTCTGTCTATCTGTCTGCCTGACTGAATGACTTACTGACTTAACTGAATGACTTACTGACTTGACTGAATGACTTACTGACTTACTGAAAAAGAGTGTATGTTTAGCACATAGCACATAACGTTTCTGTAATGGTCGTGGTCACTTTTTTTTATGGTGTTGTGACAAGTGTCAGATAACTGATGACAACCAGTGACATTTGATAAATTGCACTGCTGCAGGGAACCCTCGCTTGTGTCATGCTTATTATTATGAAATATGTATGACATTTAAAGTGCCCCAGAACGATTATTATTAATTATTAATTTACTATTATTATTATTATTATTACCATCAACATACCTTGTTCACTGAGTATAATAATTTCTTAAGCTGCCACGAGAGAGAAAGAAAATGTCAACACACAGACAAACACACCAGCTGATCCCTTGACTATGTACTTCTTTTGTACTTCTTCCATTTTCCTCTTGTTTTTCCTCTTCCAAGTGCTGCTGCACGTCTATTGTGCACCCCATAGTACAAGATAGAGTTATAAGTGCAGCAGCACTTGGAAGAGGAAAATAGAAGAAGTACAAAAGAAGTTCACAGTATAGGGATCAGCTGGTGTGTTCGTCTGTGTGTTTACTTTCTGTGTCTCTCGTGGCAGCTTAATTAAGAAATGATTAAACTCAGTGAACAAGGTATGTTGATGGTGATAATAATAATAATTAATAAAGATTAAGATTTATTTCTTGTAATAATAACAATCGCTCTGGAGTACTTTAAATCACCATTGACATATCTTGTTCACTGAGTTTAATCATTTCCTAATTAAGCTGCCACGAGAGACACCGAGAATGTAAACACTCACACGAACACACCAGCTAACCCCTTTACTGTGAACTTCTTTTGTACTTCCATTTTCCTCTTCCAAGTGCTGCTGCACTTCTTGTACTATGGGGTACACAATCAAGTACATATTTGTACAAATACAGTCATCCCTTGGTTTTCGTGTTTAATCCGTTCCAGATGGATCAACTAAAACCAAAATCGACGAAAACCAAAACTATTTTCCCCATAAGAAATAATGGAAATTCAATTAATCCGTTCCAGAAACCCAGAAGTTTGGAAAAAAAAAATTGGGGGCCTTAAAGATAGATTTACATGCACAAATGAATGAACTCTATGTGGCACTTACCTTTATTGAAGACTGATGTTGCTGGATGGAAGAGAGGGAGGAGGGGAGAGGAAAGAGACCCTATTTTTTGGAAGGGGAATCCCCCTCCATAAGGATTCTAGGTGCCAAGTCCTCATCTGGGGTCACTTCCCTTCTTTGTCTTTTAATCCCACTAGGACCAGCTTGAGAGTCACTGCACACCTGTGGCACTAAATATTTGTCCAGAGAGCTCTGTATCTGGCATCTCTTTAAAATGTCCCTAAAATGGGAAAAGAGATTGTCATTGAACATGTTGATGAGACGGATTGCAACATCTTTGTCAGGGTGATGTTCCTCCACAAATGAATGCACCTTACTCCACATTCCACAAATCTCCTTAATGTCTGAAGAAGGCACCTTACATCTCTCTTCCTCCTCCATTGAAGCAATTTCCTGAGATCTGCTATCCGAACACACTATTCCTAGCCCCGACCAACCCAATATAAGTTTCACTTATAATCAACACATTAAAAAACAAGGCAGGTGACCTAAATAACTTACCACCTTTTATATACAAAAAAGCCTCTCAAGTTCTCTCACCAATTATTGCAACACTCTTTAACAAATCCATTGAATCCTCTACCTTCCCATCAATACTCAAAACAGCGAGGGTTACCCCATACATAAAGGAGGAGATCAAACAGACCTGAATAACTACAGGCCGATATCTAACTTACCCCTTCTCTCCAAAATCTTTGAAAAATGAATTCATAGACAGATATACTCCTACCTCACCTCTCACAACATACTCAACCACTGTCAATTTGGATTCAGGCCTAATAAAAATACAAATGATGCCATTATACACATGCTAGAAATAATTTACACTGCTCTTGAGAAAAAAGAAATCCCAGTGATAATCTTCATTGATTTACGTAAAGCTTTTGATACAGTTGACCATGATCTGTTACACCTAAAATTATCACACTATGGTATAACAGGACACTCCCTCAACTACCTAAAATCATACCTTAGCAACAGAAACCAATATGTGTACACAAATGGAGCTAGCTCTACTGCACAAACTATTAAAGTAGGTGTCCCACAGGGAAGTGTTCTTGGCCCACTTCTCTTTCTCATTTACATTAACGACCTACCAAATGCATCTCAACTACTCAAACCCATACTATTTGCAGATGACACTACATACGTTATCTCTCACCAAAGCCCAGACATACTAGCCAACACTGTAAATACTGAATTGCAGAAAATATCTACCTGGATGATGACTAAGAAACTTACTCTCAATATTGATAAAACCTATTTCATTCAGTTTGGGAACAGAGCTACAAATGTACCACCTAACATAATGATAAACGGGTCCCCTATCACAAAACTCACAGAGGGAAAATTCTTAGGAATCCATCTTGACAGTGGCCTAAAATTTCAAACACATATACAACAAACTTCCAAGAAAGTCTCAAAGACTGTGGGAATACTATCCAAGATACGGTACTATGTTCCACAACAAGCTCTCCTTACCCTATATCACTCACTCATTTACCCCTACCTCACCTATGGAATCTGTGCATGGGGATCTACATCAATAACTCATCTCAGACCATTAATAACACAACAAAAGGCTGCAGTTAGAATGATAACAAATTCACACTCCAGACAACATATTCCACCAATATTCAAAAATCTAAACTTACTCACCATACAAGACATCCATACTTTTTACTGTGCCTATTACATATATAGAACACTCTATGCAAATATTAACCCACCACATGCTTTTAACATCCTATGGAGAGGGAGCATGGACACTGGGATCGTCCCGCAGCTACTAAAAACAACAGACATAGCCCCGCTCCACAAAGGGGGCAGTAAAGCAATAGCAAAGAACTACAGACCAATTGCGCTAACGTCCCATATCATAAAAATCTTTGAAAGGGTTCTAAGAAGCAAGATCGCCACCCATCTTGATACCCATCAATTGCACAACCCAGGACAGCATGGGTTTAGAGCAGGCCGCTCCTGTCTGTCCCAACTACTGGACCACTACGACAAGGTCCTGGATGCTCTAGAAGATAAACAGAATGCAGATGTTATATACACAGATTTTGCAAAAGCCTTTGACAAGTGTGACCATGGTGTAATAGCACACAAAATGTGTGATAAAGGAATAACAGGAAAAGTTGGTAGATGGATTTATAATTTCCTAACACGTAGAACACAAAGAGTAGTAGTCAACAGAGTAAAGTCTGAGGCAGCTACTGTGAAAAGCTCTGTTCCACAAGGCACAGTACTTGCTCCCATCCTATTCCTCATCCTCATATCAGACATTGACAGGGATATAAGCCACAGTGCTGTGTCTTCCTTTGCAGATGACACCCGAATCTGTATGACAGTGTCCACCGTTGAAGACACTGCAAGACTCCAAGCAGACATAAACCAAATCTTTAAATGGGCTGCAGAAAACAATATGAAGTTCAATGATGAGAAATTTAAATTACTCAGATACGGAAAACGTGAAGAAATTAAAATCTCATCGGAGTACAAAACTAATTCCAACCACACAATAGAGCGAAAAACTAATGTCAAAGACCTGGGAGTGATCATGTCAGAGGATCTCACCTTCAAGGACCATAACAATGTAGCAATTGCATCTGCTCTAAAAATGACAGGATGGATAATGAGAACCTTCAAAACCAGGGATGCCAAGCCCATGTTGACACTTACAGATCGCTTGTTCTATCTAGGCTGGAATATTGCTGCACACTAACTGCACCTTTCAAGGCGGGTGAAATTGCTGACCTTGAAAATGTGCAGAGAACCTTCACCGCACGCATAAGTGCGATAAACCACCTCAACTACTGGGAACGCTTGAAGTTCCTAAACCTGTACTCTCTAGAATGCAGGCGGGAGAGATACATTATTATATACACATGGAAAATTCTCGAGGGCTTAGTACCAAACTTGCACGCAAAAATCACTCCGTACGAAAGCAAAAGACTCGGCAGGCGATGTAACATTCCCCCAATGAAGAGCAGGGGTGCCACTAGCACGTTGAGGGACAACACAATAAGTGTGAGGGGCCCAAGATTGTTCAACTGCCTCCCAGCATACATCAGGGGGATTACCAACAAGCCCCTGGCTGTCTTCAAGCAGGCACTGGACAGGCACCTCAAGTCGGTACCTGATCAGCCGGGCTGTGGTTCGTACGTTAGACTGCGTGCGGCCAGCAGTAACAGCCTGGTTGATCAGGCTCTGGTCCAACAAGAGGCCTGGTCACAGACCGGGCCGCGGGGGCGTTGACCCCTGGAATTCTCTCCAGGTAGACTCCAGGTAGACTCAAACCTCTCCTTACCAACTTTAACAGGACACATGACCATAACACTAGACACAGAGCACTCCTCGATGTTCCCCGTGTCCATCTAACACTTTGCAAAAACTCAATGCATATAAAAGGCCCGAAAATTTGGAATTCATTACCTGTGATTGCCAAAGAAACCCTGCCTGTACCCCAATTCAAAACGATGCTAAAAAACCACCTCACCCAAACCTAAGTGCACAATATCAAACATTCCCAACAAAGTTGATTAATCACTTAAATGTATAAATTGATTAATCACTTAAATGTAAAATCCTGTTATGAATAATACATAATGAGCTATCTGTTACTACACATTTACATTATAATGACCACATAAACTGTAATTGCAATGCAACTAATTGTTTTAAATTGATATCTCACTCAATTACTTGCGTTGCTATAATTAATAGATTATTATGTTCAACTTATCCAAATTTTACAACTTAGATACACAATTATACTTATTTTATAAATTATCAACCATAATTT
Organism: Cherax destructor; assembly: GCA_009830355.1. NCBI lineage: Eukaryota > Metazoa > Arthropoda > Malacostraca > Decapoda > Parastacidae > Cherax > Cherax destructor. The sequence goes on from WNWK01006982.1 coordinate 48,187, forward strand.
TTTACCATGTAGTCTACTATTACTTAATCTTAAGAATGCCCACAATGCACAGCATATTAGGGGCTTTTGGCATGTACACCTCATTTATACCTATGTATCATGTCTAAATAACAACATTGTATCATGTCTAAATAAACTATTATTATTATTATTATTATTATGATGTTGCAGCTCAAGCTCTTGCAGCTCTTCAGTGGTTAGATCTTCATTGTGGTCCTCCACCAACTCTTCCACATCCTGGCTACTCACATCCAACCCCATGCAATTCCCCAATGCCACAATACTTTCCACAACTTCCATAGGCTCCTCAGGGTCAGGCCCAAACCCTTCAAAATCCCTCTCTTGGACACAATCTGGCCACAACTTTCTCCAGCAGAGTTCATTGTCCTGGAAGTCAATCCCTGCCAAGCTTTATCTATAAGACCTATGCAATGGAAGACATTGAAGTGACCCTTCAAGAACTCTTTTAGGGTCAATGCAGAGTCATTGGTCACATCAAAGCACCTTTGAAACATTGCTTTGGTGTACAGTTTTTTGAAGTATGCAATGACCTGCTGGTCCATGGGCTGGATGAGAGGAGTGGTGTTAGGAGGCAAGAACTTCACTGTTACAAATTTGAAATCCTTAGACATTTGGTCTTCCAAGTCTTGAGGATGAGCAGGAGCATTGTCCATTACCAAGAGGCACTTAAGTGGCAATTTATTGTCCAATAGATATGTCTTCACACGGGCAAAACACTTGATTAAACCATTCTAGGAAAATTTCCCTAGTGACCCATGCCTTAGCATTAGACTTCCACATCACACACAATTTACTCTTGTCAACACTGTATTTCGTGAACACTCTGGGAGTTTCAGAGTGATACACCAGTAAAGGCTTCACTTTGAAATCCCCACTAGCGTTACCACACAACATTAGAGTTAGCCTGTCTTTCATAGGCTTGTGTCCTGGCATTGCCTTTTCCTCCTGCGTGATGTAGGTCCTCAGCATTTTCTTCCAAAAGAGGCCTGTTTTGTCACAATTAAACACTTGTTGGGGTTTAAATTCTTCTGCCTCTACATATTCTTTAACCCTTTCGGGGTTTTGGTCGTACTAGTACGTCTTACGCACTGGGGTTATTGACGTACTAGTACTCCTAAATTCTAGCGCCCTCAAATCAAGCAGAAACAGGCTGTTAGGCCTAGATGTGATAGAATGGGTCTGTGCGGTCAGTGTGCGCAGTATAAAAAAATTCCTGCACCACACAGTGCATAATGAGGAAAAAACTCTGACCGTGTTTTTGTTTAAAACAGCGACTTTGCAGTCTATTTTCGTATGGTATTTATTGTTGTATTCTCGTTTTCTTGTTCTCATTTGATAGAATGGAAGATATATTACAGAAATAGAGATGATTTTGATTGGTTTGACAATAACAAGTACCTTGAAATTGAGCTCAAAGTAGCGAAAATGTTCGATTTTGACGATGTTCAAGAGTAAACAAATCACACCATGCGTCCAATACACATCAACTGGCGAGTCTAATATTCATGCACAAGTGCTCTGATATTATTTATACCATTTTTACAATGATGCAGTTGTATACATAACAATAAATCTTCTATTTTTTGTGAGAATAAAAATTCAAAATGGAAAGCAACAGTAATGTAAGAGGGCCTGGAGACGTAACTAATGAACAGAGATGATGTTATTTTAGTGCCAGGAATGTCTGTCTTGTTTATTATGGATCCTATTTTGAAATTGGCATCGTTTGAAATTTGTGTGAAATTGGCCAAATTGCCATTTTCTGACCACTATTTTGGGTAGTTGAAATTGGTAAATAGGCGGTTTCTTGTACTCAATCGATAGAAAAAATGGAGTTCTAGCGAAATAGCTATAATTTTAGTAGACTGAAACATTGGAATGTGCCAAAAATAGGGCTCAAAGTGGGCGAAATCGCGGATGCGTAAGTGTCATGGCTACCGCTAACTTCGCGAAAGCATAATTCCGTTAGTTTTCGATCAAATTTCATAAGTTTTGTGGCGTTATGATCAGAAAAAGATTCTCTATCATTCCATAAGAAAAAAATAATTTTTTTTTTTTTTTTAAATTCGTGGACCCTGAGAACGAGTTTCAGAGACCCCCCTTGGACCCCCAAAGGGTTAAAGTCGTGCACAAATTTTTCAGCCCCATGTTTATCTGAACTGGCACCCTCACCATGCCTTACAACACTGTGTATGCCACTTCGCTTCTTGAAGTTTTCAAACCAGCCTTTGCTGGCCTTAAATTCATCAACATTAACACTGGTTTCAGTCATTTTCTTGACAAGATCGGCATGCAACTGTCTTGCTTTTTCACATATGATGGATTGCACAACACTATCACCCGCTAGCAGTTTTTGGTTTATCCACAACAACAACAATTTCTCCATATTTTCAATTGTTTGGGATCTCTGTTTCGTTATCGTATTCACCCCTTTCGCAACATTAGCTTCCGTGATTTCTTTTCTCTTCGCCACAATGGAACTGATGGTTGATGGGGCCTTCTTGTATATCCTGGTGAGCTCGGCAATACGTACACCACTATCATATTTTTCTATTATTTCTTTCTTCATATCTACGGTGTTCCTCACTTTCTTTACCAAAGAACTGGCACTAGGAGCTTTCTTTGGGCCCATGGTAGCTTATTTAGTAGTCAAGGGCCAAAAACAATGAATTGTTAATAAATGTTTTGTATGAAATCCTGGGGTGATGTTCACTCAAGCATAAACAATGCTAGACTGCGTGACAATGTGCGTGGGTGGCGGTCTACGGCCTTTGTATGTGCGCGGCACTGGTGTACAGGTTCTGTACAATCGGCGAAAACTGAGACAATTTTTCCACGAAAAAAGTGAACGAAAACCAAAATCGGCGAAAACTGAGACAAACGAAAACCAAGGGTTGACTGTATGTAGTCTTGAAGACTTTAAAAGCTAGTGTACTGAATGGCTGTAAGAAGGAGATTGAGATGCTTGATGCAGACACACTGTGCTGCCGTTACAATGACTTTGTTGACCAGGCAAGCACCAGACGAGCCTGGCCCATGGCCGGGCTCAGAGAGTAGATACTCTTGAAACTCTTCAAAGGTATACCCAAGTTCTCATACGGCATACTTTTTTTTTTTTAATTCGTCAGAGCCCGTCGTAACTCCGAGTTGTCGGTAAACGAGTAAGTCGGTAAGTGAGGAGAGGCTGTACATTAAAAGAGTATGATCTCATTTTTATGATCTTACAACAATCTATTGTTAACAATAACTCCTATACCTCTCTTTAATTTCTTTTATTTTTTATCAGACAATCTATATTCCTCATCAGGTTTATTATTGGTTTCCATTTCCATAACATGTTTTTTTATCAACACTTAATTGTATTTTCCATCAATCTGCTGAATTAATCCAAGTTTATATTAAATAATTGTTACAGTACTTATTTTGTATAAGAATCTGCACTTTCTACAAACTTAGTCCACATATCACTATATTTCATGTAGAGTGCAGGTTTTCGGAAACATTCTACTGTAGTTTTTTTTATTCCTTCTGGTAAATCATTTATAAAAATTAGAATCGTGACTGGCAAGCACTGATCTTTGTGGCACCCCACTGATGACATTTGCCAATAAGGACATTTTTTTTTTTTTTGCCTTTCATCACTGTTTTCATTTTCCTTTCAAACAAAATATCTCGGTCATTGTAATGCTGTAACTTGCTTTTTACTTCTCATATATTTTGTAGCTTCCAGATTAGTTGCTTCATTAGTAACTGTTGAAAACTTAATTATATTTTAAATAAATCCAGTCTCCCCATCCATTTATTTCTTGAATAATTTGTGAATGTTATAGTTGCCTAGCTAATTTGAAATACAGTGGACCCCCGAGTATCGTAATTAATCCGTTCCAGGAGCTAGTACTTAACACGAAGTTTTCGAAATTCGAACCATTATTTCCCATAAGAAATAATGTAAATACAATTAATCCGTTCCACAAAAAAATATTCTCATATAAAATAATTAAAAACAATATATATATATATACATTTACTTACCTTTATTGAAGAGTTGCAGGCATCTGGAAGATAAGAGTAATGAGTAATGAAGGTCCTCTTGGGCATTTTCTTCCAAAACAGGCCTGTTTCATCACAATTAAACACTTGTTGGGGGAGGAATTCTTCAGCCTCTACGAAGGGAAATCCCCACTCCCTGCATGCCTGCTACACTCCCTGCATGCCTGCTACACTCCCTGCATGCCTGCTACACTCCCTGCATGCCTGCTACACTCCCTGCATGCCTGCTACACTCCCTGCATGAATGCTACACTCCCTGCATGAATGCTACACTCCCTGCATGAATGCTACACTCCCTGCATGCCTGCTACACTCCTTGCATGCCTGCTACACTCCCTGCATGAATGCTACACTCCCTGCATGCCTGCTACACTCCCTGCATGCCTGCTACACTCCCTGCATGTCTGCTACACTCCCTGCATGAAAGCTACACTCCCTGCATGCCTGCTAAACTCCCTTCATCAATGCTAAACTCCCTGCATCAATGCTAAACTCCCTGCATCAATGCTAAACTCCCTGCATCCCTGCTACACTCCCTGCATGCCTGCTACACTCCCTGCATGCCTGCTACACTCCCTGCATGCCTGCTACACTCCCTGCATGAATGCTACACTCCCTGCATGAATGCTACACTCCCTGCATGAATGCTACACTCCCTGCATGAATGCTACACTCCCTGCATGAATGCTACACTCCCTGCATGAATGCTACACTCCCTGCATGCCTGTTATACTCCCTGCATGCCTGCTACACTCCCTGCATGAATGCTACACTCCCTCCATGAATGCTACCACAGGGGTGCCACTAGGAAGCTTCTTTGGACCCATGGTGACTTATTTCACAGTGACAATCACTAAAGAACCAAAAAAAACACCAAATGTAGTGTGAATGTTTGAAAGAGCGCGCTAGGTAATGTTCTCTCAATGGTAAACAACGCTTCACTGGCGGCATCCTGCTTCCCGCGCAGGCGCGGAGCAGGTGGACAGGTCTAATACGTTACGAAACACGAGCGGTTTTACGATTCTCGAAGTCGTAAAAAGCTTACGAAACACGATGTTTAGGAAGTAAGAACCTTTCGAAACTCGGGGGTCCACTGTACAGGAATTTGCTGATTGACTGGCAAACTGATTGTCAGTAAGCTTTTGCTCTTCAAATGTTGTATCAATTTTATCCAAGATTTTGCCAGTACAGTGGACCCTCGGTTTTCGGTCACCTAAAAACTCGAACAATTATGTAAGTGTATTTTCGTAAGTGCTTTTGTACGTGTATTTTTGGGGGTTCTGAAATGACTAATCTAATTTACATTTGTCCTTATGGGAACAAATTCGTTCGGTAACGGCACTCAAACAGCATTCTGGAGAGAATTTTCGGCGAAAACCGAGGGTCCACTGTATTTTCTTACATTGTTTACCATTGAGATGCATTTTTTTTTCCTGTCACCTTTAAATATCAGCACAATATTTGCCATTTTCCATTTATCTGCCAAATTTTCAGGTCACCCTGCCTCAGTGGGAGACAGCCAGTGTGTTAAAAAAAAATAGTACTGTAGATAGCTTTGTCCTGCATATTCTTTTAAACCTCATGGTATTATCTTGTCTGGCCCTTTTGTTTTTTCTTGTCGTTATTTCATAATAGCTTTTTTTTGGGGGGGATATTTCAATGTTCTTCATTTCATTTGGATACTTGGGGTTAAAAATCATATCTTAAAAAATTGTATATACAGTGGTACCTCGACTTACGATATTTTTTCATTCCAGAATGCTGTTCAAGTGTCATTACCAAACGAATTTATCTCCTTAAGAAATGTTGTAAAATAGACTAGTCCTTTTAGACCCCCAAAATTACACTTACAAAAGCATTTAAAAAAATAAACTTACATACAAGGGTGAGTTTGGGGACCATCGTAAGTCGAGGTACCACTGTATTTTGTTTGGTAGCAGTGTTTTGCTTTTCATATTACAATACTGTATATTAATCATCTGGTATGATTTCACATCAGATAATAAGCGTCTGGACGAGTGGGTTGAAGAAGATCGATTAGATACAAGAAAGATTCAGTATCCTCGTCGAGATTTGGCATCTGCAGCTACGACTGGTCTTAATACACCAAAAAAGACACTAACTGGCACCACCAATTCACGTCCATCTTCTCCAGGATTGACTCCGGTGAGAATCAGTATGCAGTATATACTTGGCATGCATGTGGAATTTATTGGTTATAATGTTGCTTTTTTTTTGTATACTGTATTTAATTGCCATGGTCTTGGATTTGTTACTGTAACAGTGTAGGAGAACTTGAATTATGTGTAAACAGCCTACATATGGGAATTTCAATATTTTTTATGTGTGCAGCAAAATTAATGCATGCCTGTGTTAAACTGAAATCAGTTAGTCTGTTGCTCTGATCAGTATATACCCTGTTGAGATACTAAAGAGGTCAATTCTCTGCCGTGGTTCAGGACCCAATCACAGGCCCATCAGTGTTAGCTGCCTTGCAGCAAAAACAACAGAAGAACAGAAAGAGGAAGTTGGATCACACTGAGGTAAGTAATTCATTAATTATGTGGAAAACCCTTTCCCTCATTGTATGTGTAACAAGCTTATTAACAAACATCCTCTTTCCAAATCTAAAGTAGCTAATTTTTACCCTTAAATGCTTGGTTGCTTAGCTAATATCTTTGGTAAAGAAATAAGTCAATTGTTGAAAATTTCATTTTTACAGCAAAAAATGAATTATTGTAATGCAGTTACATTGATTGTAGATGCAATGTTTAACCAATTAATACTTTATCATGAGCTTTTTGTTCATATTTTCAGTTTCATCCCATGTACACTTTAATTTGTTTCTTTGTTTCCACTTATAACAACTAATTTAGTAAATGTTTCTTGTCTACTCTTGATCTCCCACCTTCCCTCTCATCTTCTTTTTCCTTCTTTTCCTCTCTCTGCCCTCTTTCTCCTCTTTGCTTTCTTCCCTTTTCTTTTATTTTCCCTTCTCTTCCCCAGTGTCCTCCTTAGCAACATCATATCAGATTTGATTTTACATGAAAAAATTAAGCAACATTTTTTTATGTAAAATTAAGCATAAATAATTTTATGTAATAGAATAAAGTGTAGTACAAGCAGTTGTGATGTTATATTTAATAGTACAATGTTATGTAATGTTTAATTTTTGTGGTGCCACTTTGTATGTTTCTAACATTATTTGTGTGCAGTTTGTGTACTGTACTTTAGATGTATCGCTGGTATGTTTGTATTCGCAAACAATATTTGATATTGTTCACTACTTAATGTTGCTAGGGATTTCTTCCGGGTCACCAGCTGGACAAGACCCGGGCCGGGACAATACTGGCAAACCTCATCATCATGATGTTAGACATAGTTCACTGCAGTTCCTTCCGGTTGTCATTGAGGCACCACTCAATGACACCTGTTTTGTTTTTTGCTACAGATATTAATTTCTTCTTTCTTTTAATATGTGTACAAGTATACATACTATTATAAGTATACCTTTACTAATTATGCATGTGAGAACTACACTGACTGAATTCAAGTGTTGGTCACAGTTGTGGAGGGAGGTATTTTCAAGTATGATATTTACAAATAAAGTTCCAGCCACCTCTACTTCCTACTACCTAAGTTCCTTGATTATTACTTATCACACTTTTACTTTGAAGGAAAATCTTATTAGAGTTACAAGTATGCAGCTAATAGGAAAAACAAAATAAATGTGATTATTTTTTTAACATGCTGGCCGTCTTCGCGCTGAGGCAGGGTAATCCAAAAAGGAAACACTTTCACCATCATTCACACTATCTCCTGCCAGAGGCGTGCAGATACAATTTTAATTTAATACAGTTCAGATGTCCCTCCAAACAGCAAGTATCCCTAACCTTTCCTTTAGAGTGCAGGCACTGTACTTCCCACCTCCAGAACTCAAGTCCAATTAACTGGTTTCCCTGAATCTCTTCACATAATATTACCTTGTTTACACTCCAACAGCGCATCAGGTCCCGAAAACCATTTGTCTCCTTTCCTGTCTAACATGCTCACACATGCCTGCTGTATGTCCAAACCCCTTGCACACAAAACCTCCTTTACCCGTCACTCCCTCTATCTTTTCCTAGGATAACCCCTACCTCACCTTCTCTCCACTACAGATATATACACCCTCCAAGTCATCCTATTTGGCTCCATCCTTTATAAATGATGAAACTGCCTCAACAACCCCTCCTCAGCCCTCTGGATAATACTTTTAGTAACTCTGCACCTCCCCTAGTCTACAAACTACAAAATAATGAGTTGAAAAAGTGTTTAAAAAAAAGTACACAGTTTACTGTATTGTGAAAGCCTAGGGAACAAATGGATTTAAGTTAACAATTTCAGGGTCCAGAGGCCAAATTTCAAAGTGTGCACCAGGGTCCAAGAATTTAAAAAAAAAAAAAAAAAAAATTCTTATGAAATGGTAGAGAATCTTTTCATGAAGATAATAAAACAAAAAGTATGAAATTTGATTGAAAATTGACGAAATTATGCTCTCGCGAATTTTGATGCGTCAGCAATATTTACGCAACGGCGATTTTGCCGACTTTAACTCCCATTTTAGACCAATTACATTATTCCAGTTGACAAAATTCTTAGCTATTTCACTAGTACGTATTACTTTATTCTATAGATTGAGAACAAGAAATCGCCCAGTCAACTGTTTCAACTACAAAATAAAGTGATCGGAAATTGGCAGTTTAGCCAATTTAACACAAAGTTCAAAATATTCCAATTTCAAAATAGGGTGCAGAATAAACAATGCAGGCATTCCTGGCACTAAACTAACATTTCATCTGTTCATTAGTTACATTTTCAGTCTTTACAAATGAATTCCTTTTTTATTTTTTATTAACATAAAGAATTTTTATTCAAACCAAAAAATGCAATATTGTAATAATTGAATAAATAATATCACCACATTTGTGAACGTATATTAGACCCACCAGCTGGCGCTTATTAGACGTGTGAGGTCATTTGTTTACTCTTGAACATATGCAAAAATTTAACATTTCCACTACTTTGAGCTCAATTTCAAACCATTTCCAGTACTAAAACTAATCAAAATCATCTCTATTCCTGTAATATGTCTTCCATTCTATCAAATGAGACCAAGAAATTGCAAATACAACTATATAAAAAACATGAAAAACACTACAAAGTTGCTGTTTTAATCGAAAATTATGGTCTCAGTTTTTTTCTCTCGTTGTGCACCGTGTGCTGCAGGATTTGTTTTATGTGGTGCACACTTACCACATAGATGTATTCTCTCATATCTAGGCCCAAATTTACCGCTCACAGCTTATCTGAGTGAGCTGAGCTCATGGCGTAGAACTACGGTTTGGACCCTCAACTCAAAGCCGTAGAACTACGGCACGGACCCTGAAAGGGTTAAAAGCAAAAGAGGGGAGTTATTAGATGGGGAGGTGGATGTATGGAGAAAATGGAGGGAACATTTTGAATGTTGATGAAGAAAGAGAAACAGTGATTTAAAGCTATGGGCAGGGAGGTATGCCACCTTGTATGAGTGAGAAAGAATTAGATGTGAGTTTGGGGGAAGGTATGTAAGGTAGTAGGTAGAAAGTAGTAGTACAGCAGCTGGGATAGATGATATTAAGACAGAAATATTTAAAGTGGGTGGGGATATAATTTTGGATTGAATCTGTTCAATATATGCATGAAAGGGGAAAAGGTACCTACTACAGTGGTACCCCGACTTACGATATTTTTTCATTCAAGAATGCTGTTCAAGTGCCATTACCAAACGAATTTATCCCCATAAGGAATGATGTAAAATAGACTAGTCCTTTTAGACCCCCAAAATTACACTTACAAAAGCATTTAAAAAAATAAACTTACATAAAAGGGTGAGTTTGGGGACCATCGTAAGTCAGGGTACCACTGTAATTGGCAGAGAGCTCAAATAGTGCCTTTGTATAAGTGAAAAGGGGATAAAAGAGTGTAAGAATTATAGGAGAATAAGCTTTAATTATACCAGGTAAAGTGTATGGTAGTTATTATTGACAGAATTAAAGGTAAGACAGAGAATAGGATTGCAGATGAACAAGGCAGTTTTAGGAAGGGTAGGGAATATGTAGACCAAGTAATTACATTGAAGCATATAAGTGAACAATACCCACAGGTAAGGAGCTTATTGTTGCATTTATGGATTTAGAAAGGGCATATGATAGGGTGGATAAAAGAGTAATGTGGCAGATGTTGCAAATGAATGTAATAGGTGGAAGGTTATTAAAAGCAGCAAAGTGTTTTTATGTTGATAGTGAGGCTCTGGTTAGAATATGTAAGAGAGGGAGAGGGATTATTTTCCAGTAAAAGTTGGCCTTAGGCATATTTATAGATGGGGTTATAAGAGAAGTGAACGCTAGAGTGTTGGAAGAGGTGTGGGATTAAACTAATCTGATACCTAGTGAGAGTTGTCACTATTGCATTTTGACACTAACATGGTTCTTTTGGGAGATTCTGAAGAGAAGTTGCAAAAGTTAGTAGGTGAATTTGAAAGGGTATGTAAAAGGAGAAAATTAAAAATGAACATAGAAAAGAGCAAAGCAATGAGAATACCAAAAAATCTAGGATATCAGACTGGAGGGAGGGAGTATGGAGGAAGTAAATGTGTTCAGATATATGAAAGCCAACTTATCAGATGATGGGTGAACGAAAGATGAGGTGAACCATAGAATTGACGAAGCAAAAAAAGGTGAGTAGTTCATTGAGACATCTGTGGACAAAGAACCTTATCCATGTAGGAAAAAGGAGAATGTTCCAAAGTATAGTTGCACCAACACTGTTATAAGGGTTTTAAATGTTGCATATGTGATGGTTGGTGTGTTAAAAAAAATCAGCTATAAGTTAGAGCTTATTGCTCTATTAAAAACAATATTTCGAAGAATATCTTGTGTTACACATTTTTGTAACTGGATTGGCATTCATTAAACCATTAGTTTTTAACATATTGTTAATGAACCTTGTTTGTAAGTAGGTATGTTGGTAACTTGGGAATTGAAAAGTTGGGAATATTATTATTTGACCAAGATTTTGAGATTTCCTACATTCAGTTGCCTTGAGATTTCCTGCAGTAAATGTTTAAAAATATTTATCAGTAAATCGTAGTCTTCTCTATAAAGAATTAAACATGCTATTTATATTATAGGAAAACCATTTGGCATTTTACATTTCTACAGATTGTTTCACAATACATTTATTTTGTATAACATTTCAGAGCAAGTCTCCACCTACACAGGAGGATGAAGGTCGCCGAGCATCTATTGGAAGTGCTATTGGAGGGTCCATGGGGAGTTTGTGCGACATTGAGATACCTCCTCTAATAACTCAACAGCAGACTGTTCCTAGACAGACTGGCTCTCTTGCCACCCACTCTGATGACCATGCCATCACTCGTATCAAAAATATGAAGATGATCGAGCTTGGAAAATATCGGATAAAGCCTTGGTATTTCTCCCCTTATCCGCAGGTAGACAGACTTTGATGGTGTTTATGTTCATTATGTCAATTATTAGTTTGATTGTTATTGTGCTACATTGCCAAGCTTCATATGTTTTACATGTGCAGCTTGGCAATGTAATACAGCCTCTCCTCACTTAGCGACGTACACTTATTTACCGACGACTCGGACTTATGACAGGCTCTCTGACCAGTATGCATACCTAAATAATGTATATTAGAGCTAATTTCTTCTATTCTTTTATTACAATATACAGTACACTACTGAATAAACATTAAAAAATATACCAGAAATGTTATATATGGTGCAAAGGTGACATTAAAGCAATATCAAAGTTGGTTGACACAAACCCACTACCATTATAGTATGCTCCTCACTTAGTGACGAATTCGTTTACCAACGTGGTCTTAGGAACAGAACTCCGTTGTTAAGTGAAGAGAGGCTGTATTCATTTTTTTTGTACATTTTTATATTAAATGGTAAGGTTATCTCATTAGATCTGCCAGAACTGAAAAAAGCTCCTTCATAAGTGAAACTTAGTCATCTATAAAGTTTTCATGCTACATTAAAGTCTCAGTTTATTTCAGTTCATTTATCTTGTTGCCATTGGCCCTTTTAAAATACTCCTTACTCTTTAACTATTTTCTTTCTACACATGTACATGTACACCTTCAGCAAGGTGCTCATCTGTACATGTTATACCTGTCTTTTAAGTGTTTGTCAACTTATGTTTCATATGCTGGCAGTGAAGTGAGTTACACTAACTGCACCTTGTCCGTCTTTCTCCATATTGCTTGGTGGATTGTTGAAAGGATCATGCATACTGAAACATGTAAGCACAGTTCATGTCTTTATCATCATCACTACCCAGTTCCTGCTTTCATGGAATGGGGAAGCACATCATAGATAAATAAGTAATCTGTAAAAGAAAAACATGTTCACCATCACTTTCCCAGCTGTCTTCCTAGAAATGCACTTGCATCACAGTTCAAAGGAGCCATGACACTGTAACATCCCCACTAATCCTTCAGAGCACAGTCCCTCAAGTGCAGCTATCTGGTTCCCTGAATCCCTTCATTGATATTAATTTGCTCACACATTACAAGGAAAGAATAAAAAAGTATAGAAAAATAGGGTAATCAATATAAAGAGTGGAACCCACCACACAATACACTTCATAATGCAACCTTTATTTACAAAAATATATAGTGTACTCAGTGTTGTGCACCCACCTTGCCATGGGTTTGAAACCCACCCATTCTGTGAGTAGTTGACAATCTTAAGATTTTACAAGTCACTAATAACAGCTTTGAAGATACAGTACTTGAGCGAGCTTGCCACACCCATGTTGGTGTGAGATTCAGCTGTAAAAACCTACATTTGTGGTCACAGAAGTGGTTCATGTCAACCTTCCTGGTGCAGAAATGCATCTGGTTGGGCAAATCCTGTTTGGCCAGCATGGTTAGTGCACTGGCCTGCTAGTTTTAGTACTGTCTTGGCATGGACTTGAATCCTACCCATTACATGTTGTTTTTTTTTTTTTTTTCTGAAAATCTTTGAAATATTTAAAAAGGCAAAATTTTATAGCTGTATAGTATATTTTTAGGGTGAAATATTACATGGTCTTAGGGTCATTTGTTGCATAGAAGGGCTGTGATGACCCTAGGACATTGTGCAAGACTGATGATCTGTGCACAAGTGTTATGCTGGTGATTTTTTGCAGCTCTTAACTGTTTAAACACAACTGAAAAGCCTTAGGGCCATTGCAAAATAATTTATTTTATAATTTTTTGATCAAAATCTGGGTGGTTGTTTTCTAGTTTGTTTACTGTAATTTTTTTTTGTTTTTTTTCAACAAGTCGGCTGTCTCTCACCGAGGCAGGGTGACCCAAAAAGAAAGAAAATCCCCAAAAAGAAAATACTTTCATCAACATTCAACACTTTCACCTCACTCATACATAATCACTGTCTTTGCAGAGGCGCTCAGATACGACAGCTGAGAATAAGTCCCTCCCAACTGTCACTATCCCAGACCCCTCCTTTAAAGTGCAGGCATTGTACTTCCCATTTCCAGGACTCAAGTCCAACTACGTAAATCAATTAACTGGTTTCCCTGAATCCCTTCACAAAATATTACCCTGCTCACACTCCAACAGCTCGTCAGGTTCCAAAAACCATTCGTCTCCATTCACTCCTATCTAACACGCTCACACATGCTTGCTGAAAGTCCAAGTCTCTCGCCCACAAAATGTCCTTTACCCCTTCCCTCCAACCTTTTCGAGGACGACCCCTACCCCGCCTTCCTTCCCCTACAGATTTATACACTCCAAGTCATTCTACTTTGATCCATTCTCTCTAAATGACCAAATCACCTCAACAACCCCTCTTCAGCCCTCTGACAAATACTTTTAGTAACTCCACACCTCCTCCTAATTTCCACACTCCGAATTTTCTGCATAATATTTACACCACACATTGCCCTTAGACAGGACATCTCCTCTGCCTCCAGCCGCCTCCTCGCTGCAGCATTTGCAACCCATGCTTTACACCCAGATAAGAGTGTTGGTATCACTATACTTTCATACATTCCCTTCTTTGCCTCCATGGATAACGTTTTTTGTCTCCACAGATACCTCAACGCACCACTCACCTTTTTTCCTTTATCAATTCTATGGTTAACCTCATCCTTCATAAACCCATCTGCTGACAAGTCAACTCCCAAATATCTGAAAACATTCACTTCTTCCATAATCCCTCTCTCCAATGTGATATCCAATTTTTCTTTATTTAAATTGTTTGATACCCTCATCACCTTACTCTTATCTATGTTCACTTTCAACTTTCTACCTTTACACACCCTCCCAAACTCGTCCACTAACCTTTGCAACTTTTCTTTAGAATCTCCCATAAGCACAGTATCATCAGCAAAAAGTAACTGTGTCAACTCCCATTTTGCATTTAATTCCCCTTAATTTAATTCCACCCCTCTTCCCAACACCCTAGCATTTACTTCTTTTACAACCCCATCTATAAATATCTTCTTTCTTCTTTCAACACGTCGGCCATTTCCCACCAAAGCGGGGTGGCCTAAAAGGAAAAACGAAAGTTTCTCCTTTTACATTTAGTAATATATACAGGAGAAGGGGTTACTAGCCCCTTGCTCCCGCCGTTTTAATCGCCTCTTACGACACGCATGGCTTACGGAGGAAATAAGAACAAGAACTAGTAAGAAAATAGAAGAAAACCCAGAGGGGTGTGTGTATATATGCTTTTACATGAATGTGTAGTGTGACCTAAGTGTAAGTAGAAGTAACAAGACATACCTGAAATCTTGCATGTTTATGAGACAGAAAAAAAACACCAGCAATCCTACCATCATGTAAAACAATTACAGGCTTTCGTTTTACACTCACTTGGCAGGATGGTAGTACCTCCCTGGGCGGTTGCTGTCTACAAACCTACTACCTAGAATCTATAAATATATTATAACTATTTACCTTAATAATTATTAAAGTATTTAACCTTTTATCTAAGACCCTTAAATTTAACCCTTAAATTATCCAAACGTAGATCTACATTTGTATCGCTAGCGCTCCAAACATAGATCTACGTTTTATTTTTTCTGCCTCCAAATTTGGCACGATTGGCCTGAGATGCCTGGTCATTATAGAATAAGTCTTAACACTTTGTGCAGTATTAAAAAATCTGGGACCACTTAGTACCTTGTGGGAGCACCAGTTCAATTGAGCGCCAGCTAGAGCAAATAGCGTGGCAAACACCAGGGATTCACTTATGTCATGTCGTATTAACACTCCCCTTTTAAGAGGAAAGTGATGTTGATCCAAAGTTTAGTGGCTTTGAGATGGATGTGGCCACAAGTGGTCGAGGAAATATAAAAAAACCTTGATAATAATCCATGCGCAACTTTTGTGCAACATCCTTTCATTATTGATACCACTGGTAGTGTCATCCTGCCAGAATGTCCTATGACCTATACCCTAAGTAAAGAGAAACAATTCTGGAACATGTGTAATACGTATTCGTCAGGCCGGATGGCAGGCTGACTTATTTTGGCTGTCTCTTCATCTGTATCTGTCTCTCTATCTCACAGGTACACATAAGTACAGTTATCATACATAGTGTAAATTACCTAGAATAACCCAAAAAATCCAGTGCTATACACTGTGCTTGTAGATATAAGGCATAATAAGCATGACTGGCAAGTAATACGCATATTCAATTGGTCATGAATCAGACGTGACTGCATCGTGTGTAATAACTGTTGGTTCATGAGCTGCTCTCTGAGACAAGAGAGACAAGGAGACAGAAAGACAGATACACAGGCAGACAGAAATACAGACACACACAGGCAGACAGAGAGACACACACAGACAGTCAAAAGACAGACACACAATGGCAGACAGAAAGACAGACACACACAGGCAGACAGAAAGACAGACACACACAGGCAGACAGAAAGACAGACAGAGACAGATCAGCAGACAGACAGACATGGTTATGTGTAACAGTGAAAACAAAGCCAGGGGTTCCCTGCAGCAATGCATGATCATCAAGTGTCAAAGCACTGCTACAATGTCAGCTGTTTAGTGACAGTCTTACACCATGCTTCAGGGAATTTCATATATACTCCAGCGTGTCTAAAGCATTACTGGGACCTATAAATACTTTGTATATATTTCTAGACAATAGCGAATGACCAACGCAGGTGAAAATGTTCACCTGTCAGTGTGTTTGTGACTGAGTACAATTTAAGTACCTAATATTACTGTCAGAACAGAGATTGGCTATGAAATCACAAGAACTACTATAAATTGTAATTATGAGAACATAAAAATTATATAAAATAATATAAAAATAAGAAAAAAAGGTATATCGGCAACACTTTTGCAAGCGGCAGGACTCCATGTTGCCATCAGGTGAGCATCCAGCGCCAACTTCGCGGGCTTATATCTCGGTAAGTACTGATCCTAAAAAATTTTTTATCTTATAACGTGTAGAATAATGCCCTCTTCATTTAATTTTTTTTTTTTTTTTTTTCAAAATATCCGGAGCAATGGGCGAGAAAACATAGATCTAATTTTGGACAGTTTAAGGGTTAATGCCTACTGCTATATTGTGCAAAAATATTTTAAGATACTGTAGAGCAGGGGTGGCAAACTTATGACACGCATGCCCAAGAAGGCATCCACAAAAAAAATTGTTGGCACTCCGCATGTGCTGCCACCCCCAAGATTTTTATTTTGACCATCTCACTGCAAGTCCAGAGTACATTTCAATTTTTTCACTAAAAAAAATTTTTTTGTCACTCTTAACAGGCATGAGATTCAATAATATAGCAAATTATTTTAATGTCAGAACTTGCAGGACAAAGGCAAAACTACAGAATAAAAAATCCTTAATATTTCCCCTTCCCTGGAAGCAGAAAAAATAGAGCTAGTAATAATGATTGTTGAACTTGAAGTGTGCCAGCCACCCCCTTCAAGATGGAGTACTGCCTTGATGATATTGAAGGACTGTTAATCTGAGGAATTGGAGCTACCACATTTTTATCAACCCTCGTTACTGGTACCTCTCATTCCCCAGATGATGTATGCTTGCTACAGGTTTAGCTCAGCCCAATGAATTTAATAAATAATGGTCATTCAGTATATCTTCTGGTTTAGTTGTCTCAATGTTTTGTATTTGAAAAACAATTGAATTTCCAGGCTTTGTACTTTCTGTTATGCTGTACTATGCTGTTCATTAATAATGCCTGTTAAGCTGTGCGAATTGTATACATTTGATTATTTTCTCTTCTGAACAGGAAATTACAAATCTGGATTGTATCTACATATGCGAATTCTGTCTGAAGTACCGCAAAAGTCGGAAGTGCCTAGAAAGACACCTTGTAAGTCACTGCAATGCATTATTTTCCTACCAGTATTTAGCTTGTTTTCCAACCTTCACTAAATGAGAGGTTAACAATTAACCAGTGAGATGCATTCCTGAATTTTGTTGGTAACTAGAGTGTTTGGCACTTATTTTCCTGAATAAAATGTAATTAGAAACAAGAGAAAGAATTACAGGAAAATAGTCTGTTGAATATACCTGATAAAATGTACAGTGTAATTATTATTCAAAGAGTTTGGGGAAAGATAAACATTAGTATTGCAGAGTAAAAATTAGGATTTAGGAAGGAAAAGGGACTGTGAATCAAGTGTTTGTATTAAATTATACAAGTTGCAGATGCTTAGATGAAGGTAGTATCTTTGTTACATTTATGAATTTCGAAAAGGCATATGATTGGATGGACAAGGAAGTGATGTAGCAAGTGTTGCTAATATTTTTTTTATTTTTTTTTTTTCAACAAGTCGGCCGTCTCCCACCGAGGCAGGGTGACCCAAAAAGAAAGAAAATCCCCAAAAAGAAAATACTTTCATCATCACTCAACACTATCACCACACACATACATAATCACTGTCTTTGCAGAGGAGCTCAGATACGACAGCTGAGAATTGTCCCTCCCAGCTGTCACTATCCCAGACCCCTTCTTTAAAGTGCAGGCATTGTACTTCCCATTTCCAGGACTCAAGTCCAAATAAATCAATTAACTGGTTTCCCTGAATCCCTTCACACAATGTTACCCTGCTCACACTCCAACAGATCGTCATGTCCCAAAAACCATTCGTCTCCATTCACTCCTATCTAACACGCTCACACATGCTTGCTGGAAGTCCAAGCCCTCGCCCACAATACCTCCTTTACCCTTCCCTCCAACCTTTTCTAGAACGACCCCTACCCCGCCTTCCTTCCCCTACAGATTTATACGCTCTCCAAGTCATTCTACTTTGATCCATTCTCTCTAAATGACCAAACCACCTCAACAACCCCTCTTCAGCCCTCTGACAAATACTTTTAGTAACTCCACACCTTCTCCTAATTTCCACATTCTGAATTTTCTGCATAATATTTACACCACACATTGCCCTTAGACAGGACATCTCCACTGCCTCCAGCCTCCTCCTCGCTGCAGCATTTGCAACCCATGCTTCACACCCATATAAGAGTGTTGGATCGACTATACTTTCGTACATTCCCTTCTTTGCCCCCATGGATAACGTTTTTGTCTCCACAGATACCTCAACGCACCACTCACCTTTTTCCTTCATCAATTCTATGATTAACCTCATCCTTCATAAACCCATCCGCTGACACGTCAACTCCCAAATATCTGAAAACATTTACTTCTTCCATAATCCCTCTCTCCAATGTGATATCCAATTTTTCTTTATTTAAATCGTTTGATACCTCATCACCTTACTCTTATCAATGTTCACTTTTAACTTTTTACCTTTACACACTCTCCCAAACTCGTCCACTAACCTTGCAACTTTTCTTTAGAATCTCCCATAAGCACAGTATCATCAGCAAAAGTAACTGTGTCAACTCCCATTTTGCATTTAATTCTCCAAAATTTAATCCCACCCCTCTCCCCAACACCCTAGCATTTACTTCTTTACAACCCCATCTATAAATATATTAAACAACCATGGTGACATTACACATCCCTGTCTAAGACCTACTTTTACCGGGAAGTAATCTCCTTCTCTCCTACACACCCTAACCTGAGCCTCACTATCCTCATAAAAACTCTTTACAGCCTTCAGTAACTTACTACCTATTCCATACACTTGCAACATTTGCCACATTGCTCCCCTATCCACTCTATCATATGCCTTTTCTAAATCCATAAATGCAATAAAAACTTCTCTACCTTTATCTAAATACTGTTCACATATATGCTTCACTGTAAACACTTGATCTACACATCCCCTACCCACTCTAAAGCCTCCTTGCTCATCTGCAATCCTACTCTCTGTCTTATCTCTAATTCTTTCAATAATAACCCTGCCATACACTTTACCTGGTATACTCAGTAAACTTGTTCCCCTATAATTTTTACACTCTTTTATCCCCCTTCCCTTTATATAAAGGAACTATACATGCTCTCTGCCAATCCCTAGGTACCTTCCCCTCTTTCATACATTTATTAAACAAAAAAACCCTACTTGCACTAGCCCACTTTTCTGCCAATAGTTGCTTATATCTCACCCTAACTTCCTCCTCCCTTAGTTTATACACTTTTACCTCTCTCATACTTGCTGTTGCCATTTTCTTTTTGTCCCATCTACCTTTTACTCTAACTGTAGCTACAACCAAATAATGATCTGATATATCCGTTGCCCCTCTATAAACATGTACATCCTGAAGCCTACTCATCAACCTTTTATCCACCAAAACATAATCTAACAAACTAATATGTGGTAGGTTATTAAGCTGAATGCCAGCTTAATAACCAAGTAAGTACAGTGGACCCCCAGTGTTCGTCCTGCTCCAAACTCGCCCTTTTATGTAAGTGCATTTTTGTAAATGCTTTTGTAAGTGTATTTTTGGGGGTCTAAAAGGACTAGTCTACTTTACATTATTCTTTATGGGAATAAATTCGTTTGGTAATGGCACTTGAACAGCATTCTGGAACAAAAAAATCACGGAAACCGGGGGTCCACTGTACATTGGTATTTTGTATCTGTTTAATTATGAGTGTGGGGGAAGTTCCTGAGGCAGTGGGTAGAATGAAGCAGCGAGGATTGATGGGATAAAGATAGAAATGTTAAAAGCAGGTGTGGATATAATTTTGGAGTGGTTGGTGCTTTTAATAATAATAATAATAATAATACTTTATTGAGACATGGTACAATGATACATGGTAGACAAGAAATATAGTTATTAATGAGATGTACATGCCAAAAGCCCCTAATATGCTGTGCATTGCGGACATTCTTAGGTCTACTTAATTCTAGACTACATGGTAAAAAGTTATGGTTGATAATTTATTAAATACGTATAATTACGTATCTAAGTTATAAAGTTTGATAAGTTGAACATATCAATTAATTGTAGCAATGCAACTAATTGAGTGAGATAACAATTTAAAACAATTAGTTGCATTGCAGTTACAGTTTATGTGGTCATTATAATGTAAATGTTATGGAAATAGCTTAGTATGTATTATTCATAACAGGTTTTTACATTTAAGTGATTAGTCAGGTTTTTACATTAAGTGATTATTCTACTTTGTTGGGAATGTTTGATATTGAGCATTTAGCTTTGGGTGGGAAGGTGGTTTTTTAGCATCGTTTTGAATTGGGGGTACAGGCAGAGTTTCTTTGGCAATGACAGGTAATGAATTCCAAATTTTCGTGCCTTTTATATGCATTCAGTTTTTACATAGTGTTAGATGGACACGGGGAACATCGAGGAGTGATCTGTGTCTAGTGCTATGGTCATGTGTCCTGTTAAAATTGGTAAGGAGAAGTTTGAGTGGTGGGTTAATATTTGCATAGAGTGTTCTATGTATGTAATAGGCACAGTAAAAAGTATGGATGTCTTGTATGGTGAGTAAGTTTAGGTTTTTGAATATTGGTGGAGTATGTTGTCTGGAGTGTGAATTTGTTATCATTCTAACTGCTGCCTTTTGTTGTGTTATTAGTGGTCTGAGATGAGTTTTTGATGTAGAGCCCCATGCGCAGATTCCATAGGTGAGGTAGGGGTAAATGAGTGAGTGATATAGGGTGAGGAGAGCTGGTTGTGGAACATAGTACCGTATCTTGGATAGTATTCCCACGGTCTTTGAGACTTTCTTGGAAATTTGTTGTATATGTGTCTGAAATTTGAGGCCACTGTCAAGATGGATTCCTAAGAATTTTCCCTCTGTTAGTTTTGTGATATGGGACCCGTTTATCATTATGTTAAGTGGTGCGTTTGTAGATCTGTTCCCAAACTGGATAAAATATGTTTTATCAATATTGAGAGTAAGTTTGTTGGTCATCATCCAGGTAGATATTTTCTGCAATTCAGTATTTGCAGTGTTGGCTAGTATGTCTGGGCTTGGGTGCGAGATAACGTATGTAGTGTCATCTGCAAAAAGTATGGGTTTGAGTAGTTGAGATGCATTTGGTATGGAATGGCATGTATGGAAGAGGGTAAGGTACCTACGGATTGGCAGAGAGCATGCATAGTTCCTCTGTATAAAGGCAAAGGAGACAAAAGAGAGTGCAAAAATTATAGGGGAATAAGTCTGTTAAATTTACCTGGTAAAGTGTATGGTAGAGTTGTTATTGAAAGAATTAGAGTAAGACTGAGAGTAGAATAGCAGATGTACAAGGAGGCTTTAGGAAGGGTAGGGGGTGTGTAGACCAAGTATTTACAGTGAAACATATAGGTGAACAGTATTTAGATAAGGGTAAAGAGATTTTTGTGGCATTTATAGATTTGGAAAAGGCATATGACAGGGTGGATAGGGGGGCAATGTGGCAGATGTTGCAAATGTATGGAATAGGAGGTAGGGTATTGAAAGTAGTAAAAAGTTTTTACAAGGATAGTGAGGCTCAGGTTAGTGTATGTAGGAGAAAGGGTGATACTTTCCCAGTAAAAGTAGGCCTTAGACAAAGATGTGTGATATCACCATGGTTGTTCAATATATTTATAGATGGGGTTGTAAGAAAAGTGAATGCTCAGGTGTTGGCAAGAGGTGTGGGGTTAAAAGATAAAGAATTTAACACAAAGTGGGAGTTGTCACAGTTGCTCTTTGCTGATGACACTGCTTTTGGGAGATTTTGAAGAGAAGTTGCAGAGGTTGGTGGATGAGTTTGGTAGGGTATGTAAAAGAAGAAGATTACAAGTAAATATAGGGAAGAGTAAGGTGATGAGTATTACAAAAAATTAGGTAACGAAAGATTGGATATCAGATTGGAGGGAGAGAGTATGGAGGAAGTGAATGTATTAAGATATTTAGGAGTGGACGTGTCAGCAGATGGGTCTATGAAAGATGAGGTGAATCATAGAATTGATGAGGAAAAAATAGGTGAGTGGTGCACTGAGGAGTCTGTGGAGACAAAGAACTTTGTCCATGGAAGCAAAGAGGGGAATGTATGAGAGAATAGTTATACTAATGCTCTTATACAGGTGCGAAGCATGGGTTGTGAATGTTGCAACAAGGAGAAGGCTGGAGGCATTGGAGATGTCGTGTCTGAGGCAATGTGTGGTGTGAATATAATGCAGAGAATTCGTAGTTTGGAAATTAGGAGGATGTGTGTGATTACCAAAACTATAATCCAGAAGGCTGAGGAGGGGTTGTTGAGGTGGTTTGGACATGTAGAGAGGATGGAACAAAATGGAATGACTTCGAGAGTGTATAAATCTGTAGTGGAGGGAAGGCGGGGTAGAGGTCGACCTAGGAAAGGTTGGAGGGAGGGGGTAAAAGAGGTTTTTTTGTGTGAGGGGCTTGGATTTCCAGCAAGCATGTGTGAGCATGTTAGATAGGAGCAAATGGAGACAAATGGTTTTTAGGACTTGACGTGCTGTTGGAGTGTGAGCAGGGTAATATTTATGTAGGGATTCAGGGAAACCGGCAGGCCGGACTTGAGTCCAGGAGATGGGAAGTACATTGCCTGCACTCTGAAGGAGAGGTGTTAATGTTGTAGTTTTATAACTGTAGTGTAAGCGCACCTCTGGCAAAACAGTGATGGAGTGAATGATGGTGAAAGGTTTTCTTTTTGGGCCACCCTACCTTGGTGGAAACAGCCGATGTGTTAATAAAAAAATAATAAAAATAATTATTTTACACGTACAGTGGAACCCCGGTTAACGAACACCCCGGAAATCGTGCAATTATGTAAGTATAATATTGTAAGTTTAGGTAGTAGGTTGGTAGACAGCAACCGCCCAGGGAGATACTACCGTCCTACCAAGTGAGTGTAAAACGAAAGCCTGTAATTGTTTTACATGATGGTAGGATTGCTGGTGTCTTTTTTCTGTCTTATAAACATGCAAGATTTCAGGTACATCTTGCTACTTCTACTTACACTTAGGTCACACTACACATTCATGTACAAGCATATATATATATACCCCTCTGGGTTTTCTTCTATTTTCTTACTAGTTCTTGTTCTTATTTCCTCATATCTCCATGGGGAAGTGGAACAGAATTCTTCCTCCGTAAGCCATGCGTGTCGTAAGAGGCGACTAAAATGCCAGGAGCAAGGGGCTAGTAACCCCTTCTCCTGTATATATTACTAAATGTAAAAGGAAAAACTTTCGTTTTTCCTTTTGGGCCACCACGCTTCGGTGGGAAACGGTCGACGTGTTGAAAGAAAGAAGAATATTGTAAGTGCTTCTGGAAGTGTATTTTTGGGGGTCTGAAATAGACTAACCTAAATGACATTTTTTCTTAAGGAAGTAAATTCGTTCGGTAATGGCACTTGAGCAGGCTTCTGCAATGAATTTTTTTCGTTAACCGGGGTTCCACTGTATTGATGTTTTGATCACGATATATGGATTTTTGTATTACTTTTTTAATCATATATACTTATGCATGGTACAGATATTTTCAGTGAAGTGATTTACTGAACTACCCATGTGTAGTAGGTTCATGTTTGTTTAGTGGTAGCCTGTCCTGTTGTGATCACAATTTTATTGCTTAGTAACATGACTGTTTCTGGGGTGATGGCTCTTGCTTATGTTATTATTTGCCATTGAAAAGGCTAAGCATCTCTGGTAATTTATTGAGGTTTTATGGGCAAGGGGCTTGCACTTCCAGCAAGCGTGCGTGAGTGTGTTAGATAGGAGTGAATGGAGGTGAATGGTTTTGGGGACCTGACGAGCTGTTGGAGTGTAAGCAGGGTAATATTTTGTGAAGGGATTCAGGGAAACCGGTTAGGCAGACTTGAGTCCTGGAAGTGGGTGTTAAAGGAGGGGTTTGGGATATTGGCAGTTTGGAGGGACATCTAAACTGTCGTATATGAGCACCTCAGCAAAGACAGTGATTATGTATGAGTGATGGTGAAAGTGTTGAATGATGATGAAAGTTTTTTTTTCTTTCTTTTTGGGTTTTTCTTTCTTTTTAGGTCACCCTTCCTCTTTGGGAAATGGCTGACATGTTAAAAAAAAAAAATGCTTCTCTTACCCTCCTTTTTACTTGTGGTTTATAGGGAAAAAACAGAATCCAAATAATGCACATACATGTATAACTCCATGGGAAGTGGAAAAGAATCCTTCCTCCGTAAACCATTCGTGACATAAGAGGCGACTAAAATGCCGGGAGCAAAGGGCTAGTAACCCCTTCTCCTGTATAAATTACTAAATGTAAAAAGAAAAGCTTTCGTTATTCTTTTTAGGTCACCCTGCCTTGGTGGGAGATAACCGGTACGTTAAAAAATGCACATAAAAGTTTAAAATAAAATTCAGGAATGCAACTTGTTCTTTAGGTCGGGCTTTCCTATACTGTACAGTGGTCCCTCGGTTTTCGTGCATCTCCAAACTCGAACATTTATGTAAGTGTATGTATTTTCGTAAGTGCTGTTGCAAATGTATTTTTGGGGGTCTGAAATAGACTAACCTACGTGACATTATTTCTTAAGGAAGTAAATTCGTTCGGTAATGGCACTTGAGCAGCATTCTGGAACGAATTTTCGGCGAAAACCGAGGGACCACTGTATGTATATTCTTTGTTTGGGGGATCCTGATTTTTAGAATAGGCTTATGAAAGAGAACATGCAGTTTACTTTTCAAGATATGCTTATGAAACTATATACAGTCATCCTCGGTTTTCGGTTTTAATCCGCTCCAGATGGATCGGCTAAAACCAAAATCTGCGAAAACCAAAACTATTTTCCCATAAGAAATAATGGAAATTCAATTAATCCGTTTCAGAAACCCAGAAGTTTGGAAGAAAAAATTTGGGGGCCTTAAAGATAGATTTACATGCACAAATGAATGAACTGAATGTGGCACTTACCTTTATTGAAGACTGATGTTGCTAGATGGGAGAGAGGGAAGATGGGAGAGGGAAGAGACCTAATTTTTGGAAGGAAATCCTCCATAAGGACTCTAGGTACCAAGTCCATATCCAGGGTCACTTCCTGCATGCCTGCTACACTCCCTCCCTGCCTGCTACACTCCCTCCCTGCCTGCTACACTCCCTCCCTGCCTGCTACACTCCCTCCCTGCCTGCTACACTCCTCCCTGCCTGCTACACTCCCTCCTGCCTGCTACACTCCCTCCCTGCCTGCTACACTCCTTCCCTGCCTGCTACACTCCCTCCCTGCCTGCTACACTCCCTCCCTGCCTGCCACTCCCTCCCTGCCTGCTACACTCCTCCCTGCCTGCTACACTCCCTCCCTGCCTGCTACACTCCTACATACATGCTACACTCCCTGCATACCTGCTACACTCCCTGCATACCTGCTTACACTCCTGCATACATGCTACACTCCCTGCATACCTGTTACACTCCCTGCATACATGCTACACTCCCTGCATACCTGCTACACTCCCTGCATGCATGCTACACTCCTGCATGCCTGCTACACTCCTGCATTCATGCTACACTCCCTGCATGCCTGCTACACTCCCTGCATGCCTGCTACACTCCCTGCATGCATGCTACACTCCCTGCATGCCTGCTACACTCCCTGCATCATGCTACACTCCTGCATGCCTGCTACACTCCCTGCATGCCTGCTACACTCCTGCATCATGCTACACTCCTGCATGCATGCACACTCCCTGCATGCCTGCTACACTCTTAAACTCCATCGTGTTTCTCACTTTCACTATCATATTTTTCTATTATTTCTTCATTTCTACAGTGTTCCTCACTTTCTTTACCAAAGAAGTGGCACTAGGAGCTTTCTTTGGGCCCATGGTAGCTTATTTAGTAGTCACACACAATAATCAAGCCCAAAACAATGAATTGTTAATAAATGTTTTGTATAAACTCCTGGGGTGATGTTCACTCAAGCGTAAACAATGCTAGACTGCGTGACAATGTGCGTGGGTGGCGGGCCTACGGCCTTTGTATGTGCACGGCACTGGTGGACAGGTCCCATACGGTCGGCGAAAACTAAAACAATCGGCGAAAACTAAGACAAATTTTCCCTGAAAAGTCGGCGAAAACCAAAATCGGCGAAAACTGGGACAAGCGAAAACCAAGGATGACTGTACAGGGGCCCCAGTGTTCGTCCTGCTCGAAACTCGCCCTTTTATGTAAGTGTATTTTTTTAAATGCTTTTATAAGTGTATTTTTGGGGGTCTAAAAGGACTAGTCTACTTTACATTACAGTGGACGCTCGCCATTCGAATTTAATCCGTCCAGGAGCTTGTTCTTAACGTGAAATGTTCGAAGGCGATTTAATTTTCCCATAAGAAATAATGGAAATACAATTAACTGCTCCAGAAATCCAAAAATATATAAAAATAATATATTTTAATAAAAT
>WNWK01006982.1:75214-99182 GCA_009830355.1 Cherax destructor
TTTTCAAACACTGCTTTTGTGTAGAGTTTTTGAAGTTACAGATGACCTGCTGGTCCATGGGTTGGAGGAGAGGAGTGGTGTTAGGAGGCAAGAACTTCAGTTTTATAAATTTGAAGTCTTCACACAGTAGGTCTTCCATGTTTTGAGGATGTGAAGGAGCATTGTCCAGCAACAGGAGGCACTTTTTGTCCAAACCCTTTTCCTGTAGGTATTTTCTCACACTGGGGCCAAACACTTCATGGATCCAGTCACTGAAAAGGTGCTTTGTGACCCATGCATTCTGACTAGCTCTCCACAAGACACACAATCTACTTTTGACGACATTGTGTCTCTTGAACACTCTGGGATTTTCTGAGTGATACACTAGTAAAGGCTTTAATTTAAAATCCCCACTAGCATTACTACACATCATGAGAGTTAGCCTGTCTTTCATAGGCTTGTGTCCTGGTAGTGCCTTTTCTTCCTGAGTAATGTAGGTCCTGTTGGGCATTTTCTTCCAAAACAGGCCTGTTTCGTCACAATTGAACACTTGTTCAGGTTTCAATTTTTCAGTCTTTATGTAGTCCTGAAACTCATTTATGAATTTTTCAGCTGCATGTTTGTCTGAACTGGCAGCCTCACCATGCCTTACCACATTATGTATGCTACTACGATTTTTAAATCTCTCAAACCAGCCTTTGCTGGCTTTAAATTCACTACCATTACAATCAGCACTGGTTGCAGGCATTTTCTTTAAAAGATCGGCATGCAAGTTCCTTGCCTTTTCACAAATAATTGACTCAGACACACTATCACCCTCTAACTCTTTATCCTTGATCCACACCAGCAACAACTTCTCAATCTCTTCGATTATTTGTGGTCTGTTTTTGGCTTGCACAGTAACACCTTTTGCAACATCAGCTTGCTTAATTTCTTCCTTCTTAAGCAGGATAGAAGCGATAGTTGACCTGTTTTTGCCATATATCCTGGCAAGATCACACAATCGCACACCACTCTCGTATTTTTGTATTATTTCCTTCTTCATTTCTACAGTGTTTCTCACTTTTATCAGCCCAGGGGTACCACTAGGAACTTTCTTGGGACCCATGGTAGCTTATTTCACAGTCGCACTTAATGAACAAACTCCAAAAAATTATAATTAAGTGTGAAATGTCTGGGGAAGCGTGCAGGGTATTGTTCTCTCAAGTGTAAACAACGCGGGACTGGCTCTCCACGCCTGCGCTGTGAGGCACCCAAGCGCCTGGGCCGACAGGTCACGAACGTATTCGTTCGACTCGCGATAACTTGTTCGCATGACGATATTGAATTTTTTGTACTAATGACGATTTGTTCGACTGCCGAGCCGTTCGAATAGCGGGGGTCCACTGTATTCCTTATGGGAATAAATTCGTTTGGTAATGGCACTTGAACAGCATTCTGGAACGAAAAAATCACGAAAACCGGGGGTCCACTGTTATACTTAATTTTTTTAAAAAAAGCTTATGAAATATTTCAGTTAGTCTCTGACATACAATACAGTGGCCCCCGGAAATCGAACATAATTCGTTCCAGAATGCTGTTCTAGTGCCGTTACCGAACGAATTTGTTCCCATAAGGACAAATGTAAATTAGATTAGTCCGTTTCAGACCCTCAAAAATACACTTACAAACGCACTTACAAAAATACACTTACATAATAGTTCGAGTTGGGAGCTGTTCGATTTCCGGGGGTCCACTGTACAGTGGACCCCCGAGTTTCGTAAACCCCGGAAATCGTACATTTATGTAAGTATAATATTGTAAGTGCTTGTGGAAAAGTATTTTTGGGGGTCTGAAATAGACTAACCTCCGTGAAATTTTTCCTTAAGGGAGAAAATTCGTTCGGTAATGGCACTTGAGCAGACTTCAGGAGTGAAGTTTTTACGAAACTTGGGGGTCCACTGTATTCTGACATAATATTTTGCTTCTATGACATTGACACTTTGGAAGCAATTAATGATTTGTGAATACTAATCCACAGTTATGGAAATTACATTATTTTCAATAAATGTTTTTTTCGGCTATTTTTTTCTTGAAATGAATTCATATTTAAGCTATGTACATTTTATATATGTCTTCGTAAATATTGATAATGTAGATTTAATAGTTATGATTTTGCTAAAGTTAGAGTATATTTATTGTTTCTCTTTTTACATGTGCATTATTATTTTACGTATGTTCATTGTATGCATGTGTGGAGATTAATTATTTGTTTGGTGAATATTGGTAAAGAACTATGGTTTTACAGTGGGATAAGGCCGGTTTGTTGAAAGAAGAAGAACTATAGTTTTAATAATAGCAATTTTGTTAATTTTATATCAAATATATATTTCTTGTGTGGTATTATGTGTAAGGTCATGCTCTTCATATATATTTAGCTAGCATTTCTTTGGTGAAGATTGGTCAAGAATTGTATGTATATTTTTTTGTGAGGGTAGAGGGGAAGAAGCATTGGTATATAGTGATGAGTGGGTAAGGCAGCATCTCTGCTTACACCACCTCCTCCATCTCTTGCTGGTGCCCACATTAGACATATCAGTGTGAGGAGCAGGACACCAGAAGGTTGCAAACCCACCCTCTTCCTTCTCTAATTCACCCACTTCCCTTCCCTGGTGCCTACCCCTTCATGTATGTATAGAACTGTATACTGTATTATAGCAGCCCTGTTCTGTCTAATTAACATATACTAGTACAGTAGGGGAACAATGTTTAATGCCATACTATTTCTAAGTGAAAAAAGCAATAACAAATGTAAAGTATTGGGTAAATATTATTGCCTAAAAGATAAATGAAATTAGATACATATTATGGCTCTGGAATGCATTTCTGATTATAACATGAGTGTCAGTGGGGAAAATAGGTTCCAAATTCCAAACAATTGACATGATGAAATTTTAAGAAGTTCATTAGTGTTGTAAGTTGGGGGAGTCCTCTACTGTATGTATAATTTTCAAAATGTGCTCATGAAAAGGAGTACATATAGTTTAGTCAGTGAATATCGAGGATAAATATAATGTCATAGAAAATTTTATGAGACTTAGTTTTTCAGTAGATGTTACTTTAAGCAGGAGTCAGCTTTTAAAATAATTTAAATTTTTTATTTAAGTTTTAAATTATGTTTGTTTTCCACATTGTTGGTTAATGGGTATTTTTTTATTAATGATAAACATGTCAAAATGTAGCACAATGCAAATTGTATTGTGATTTATAATGGAGTGTTTAGTTAACCTATAGCCCTACAGTTGTATATCTATTTAAATAAACACTTTTTATCTTTATTTCAGCAAAAATGCCCCTTCAAACATCCACCAGGCAACGAGATTTATCGAAAGGGATCCATATCATTTTTTGAGCTCGATGGGCGTAAAAACAAATTATACGCACAAAATTTGTGTCTTCTGGCAAAACTTTTCTTAGATCACAAGACCTTATATTACGACACTGACCCATTTCTATTCTACGTTATGACTGAGTACGATGCTCGGGGATATCACATAGTGGGCTACTTCTCAAAGGTATGTTTTCTAAAGATTATTGCGTCTTCTTGGTAGTGGGGTAGCAATGATAAGGCTTTGGAGGCTTCTTACTTTATTTGTAATAAAGGATGAGTACACAGGCTGTGTTAGTGGCCATGGCCCGGCAGGGCCAATCGCCTTGCAAGGGAGAGACGAGTTAGGCCTTGTTGTCTGAGTGAAGTCTGGGCGCCAAGTGAGAGAGGGCCAGGGCGGGTCTGGTTGACGTGGGTACGCCTACCAGGCTTGCCCTCTGGCGGAATACTATGGAAACTAGCATGGCACGAAATATGAACTCAGCTGGCAGACAGCATGGCTGTCTATGCAGACAGCAAGGCTGTCTACATTTATGGAAAGTCACATGACATTATATTCTAACAAATAAATACAGTGTGTCTGAATAAATGCACCGTATCGTATTTCAAGTTGCAGCTGATGTACATAGATGTCTTCACAGAGCAGTTTAATTGCTCTTTAAATAATATTTTAAAAATTTTATGAAATATTACTCAGTGTGCAAGAGAGTAGGAAGAGTCAGGTACTATAACTCATGAGTGTCTTAAGTGATGATGATATATCAGATCATTATTTGGTTGTAGCTACAGTTAGAGTAAAAGGTAGATGGGACAAAAGGAAAATGGCAACAGCAAGTAAGAGAGAGGTAAAAGTGTATAAACTAAGGGAGGAGGAAGTTAGGGTGAGATATAAGCAACTATTGGCAGAAAGGTGGGCTAGTGCAAGTAGGAGTAGTGGGGGGGTTGAAGAGAGTTGGGATAGTTTTAAAAATGCAGTATTAGAATGTGGGGCAGAAGTTTGTGGTTATAGGAGGGTGGGTGCAGGAGGAAAGAGGAGTGAGTGGTGGAATGAAGAAGTAAAGGGTGTGATAAAAGAAAAAGGTAGCTTATGAGAGGTTTTACAAAACAGAAGTGTTAGTAGAAGAGCAGAGTATATGGAGAGTAAAAGAAAGGTGAAGAGAGTGGTGAGAGAGTGCAAAAGAAGAGCGGATGAAAGAATGGGAGAGGATCTGTCAAGAAATTTTGCTGAAAACAAGAAAAATTTTGGAGTGAGATAAACAAGGTAAGAAAGCCTAGGGAACGAATGGATTTGTCAGTTAAAAACAGAGTAGGGAGTTAGTAGATGGGGAGCTGGAGGTATTGGGTAGATGGCGGGAATATTTTGAGGAACTTTTAAATGTCGATGAAAAGAGGGAGGCGATAATTTCATGTACTGGCCAGGAGGTACAACATCGTTTAGGAGTGAAGAAGAGCAGGATGTGAGTGTGAGGGAGGTGCGTGAGGCATTACGTAGAATGAAAGGGGTAAAGCAGCTGGAATTGACGGAATCATGACAGAAATGTTAAAAGCAGGGGGATATAGTGCTGGAGTGGTTGGTATTTTTGTTTAATAAATGTATGAAAGAGGGAAGGTACCTAGGATTGGCAGCGAGCATGTATAGTTCCTTTATATAAAGGGAAGGGGATAAAAGAGAGTGTAAAAATTATAGGGGAATAAGTTTACTGAGTATACCAGGTAAAGTGTATGGCAGGGTTATTATTGAAAGAATTAGAGGTAAGACAGAGAGTAGGATTGCAGATGAGCAAGGAGGCTTTAGAGTGGGTAGGGGATGTGTAGATCAAGTGTTTACAGTGAAGCATATATGTGAACAGTATTTAGATAAAGGTAGAGAAGTTTTTATTGCATTTATGGATTTAGAAAAGGCATATGATAGAGTGGATAGGGGAGCAATGTGGCAAATGTTGCAAGTGTATGGAATAGGTAGTAAGTTGCTGAAGGCTGTAAAGAGTTTTTATGAGGATAGTGAGGCTCAGGTTAGGGTGTGTAGGAGAGAGGGAGATTACTTCCCGGTAAAAGTAGGTCTTAGACAGGGTTGTGTAATGTCACCATGGTTGTTTAATATATTTATAGATGGGGTTGTAAAGAAGTAAATGCTAGGGTGTTGGGGAGAGGGGTGGGATTAAATTATGGAGAATTAAATGCAAAATGGGAGTTGACACAGTTACTTTTTGCTGATGATACTGTGCTTATGGGAGATTCTAAAGAAAAGTTGCAAAGGTTAGTGGACGAGTTTGGGAGAGTGTGTAAAGGTAGAAAGTTAAAAGTGAACATAGATAAGAGTAAGGTGATGAGGGTATCAAACGATTTAAATAAAGAAAAATTGGATATCACATTGGAGAGAGGGATTATGGAAGAAGTAAATGTTTTCAGATATTTGGGAGTTGATGTGTCAGCAGATGGGTTTATGAAGGATGAGGTTAACCATAGAATTGATGAAGGAAAAAAGGTGAGTGGTGCATTGAGGTATCTGTGGAGACAAAAACGTTATCCATGGAGGCAAAGAAGGGAATGTACGAAAGTATAGTGGTACCAACACTCTTATATGGGTGTGAAGCATGGGTTGCAAATGCTGCAGCGAGGAGGAGGCTGGAGGCAGTGGAGATGTCCTGTCTAAGGGCAATGTGTGGTGTAAATATTATGCAGAAAATTCGAATGTGGAAATTAGGAGAAGGTGTGGAGTTACTAAAAGTATTTGTCAGAGGGCTGAAGAGGGGTTGTTGAGGTGGTTTGGTCATTTAGAGAGAATGGATCAAAGTAGAATGACTTGGAGAGCGTATAAATCTGTAGGGGAAGGAAGGCGGGGTAGGGGTCGTCCTAGAAAAGGTTGGAGGGAAGGGGTAAAGGAGGTTTTGTGGGCGAGGGGCTTGGACTTCCAGCAAGCATGTGTGAGCGTGTTAGATAGGAGTGAATGGAGACGAATGGTTTTGGGACATGACGATCTGTTGGAGTGTGAGCAGGGTAACATTGTGTGAAGGGATTCAGGGAAACCAGTTAATTGATTTAGTTGGACTTGAGTCCTGGAAATGGGAAGTACAATGCCTGCACTTTAAAGGAGGGGTCTGAGATAGTGACAGCTGGGAGGGACTTTTCTCAGCTGTAGTATCTGAGCTCCTCTGCAAAGACAGTGATTATGTATGAGTGTGGTGAAAGTGTTGAATGATGATGAAAGTTTTTTCTTTTTGGGGATTTTCTTTCTTTTTGGGTCACCCTGCCTCGGTGGGAGACGGCCGACTTGTTGAAAAAAAAAAAAAAAAATTTAGTACATAATGTCATACTTGGGAATTTGGTGCACAGCTGTTTTATATTGCCTTTCCACCACATAAAATACAATTTGATTAACATTTTGGCCACCATGGTTTACTTAAGCAGTCTTATGATAGGTTTACTTATGTGCTCTTGGTTGTCGATGGACAACACGAACGGGTCTCAGTCAGTATAGCCACTAACTCGTGTGCTGTAAACATCTCTTTAGCTTTGTTGTGCATCTTCTGAACTTTTTTTGTTATTTTGCAGTTTTGGTGCATTTTTTTATTGTGAGATAAGCCATCATGAGTCCAAAGAAGGATAATGAGATGAAAGCAATTGAAAAGTTGTAAAAAGCACTGTTGAGTTTAAAAAAAAGTTATTCGAAAGTATGAAGAAGGCTCTGTGTGATTGATATAGTAAAACTTTTTGATAAATTAGCATCTATTATCAGCATGATACTGGGCCAAAGGGAAAAAATTAAAGCAGCTGACTTTGCAAAAGGCATGAAAGTGATATCAAGGCAAAGGCCACAAATAGTTGAGGAGGTTGAAAAAACTTGTTGATTTGGATAAACAAGAACATAACTACCATCTCAATTGACAGTCAGTTGTACTTAAATAACCATTGCGCATCCTTTCTTCCATTTAGCATCTAAACTTTCAATCTGTCTTTATTTCATAATTAAATGATAATATTCACATGGTCATTACACCACTCATTTTCTTACTGCACCCATTCTGACATGATAGCTAATACAAAGTTCTTTCATATTCATTCTTTATTACTTTAGTAATCTCTGTGTTTTAGTTGGAGAGCAGTAGAGGCAATTCATATTGCCCATAATGGTTTATGTCTTTCGGTACCCACAAAACAGCTGTCACAAACCATTGTCACTTTACCTTCCTGGACACTAATCATTGTTTTCAGCCAATGAATCCTGTTTATCTGAGTTTTTCATTTGGCCTTCTCACTCTTCATTCATATACAGGTTTGACCCCCCTCTCTTTATGCAAATTTACTTTTATGAGGTAACCTCATTTCTGCTGATATTTTCCCATTTGTGGTATAAATTTGCTCTTATGCAATCACATAAGCCCACCACTGAATATCACTCTAAATAGATTTATATTGACGTTTATAAATAAAAATCTCGAGGGAGCTTCCCTCATGCGAGTGAGGGGACTCTTGATTTAAGGAATTGGACCTGTGCTCTTATTCTATAAATCAGACCTGAATATCTCACATTCTCCCAAGTCCTGTATAACCCCCATGAATGTAAGTAATAATAGTATACAATAAATTTGGGCATGGGAAATCCAATGAACATACATATGTATCTTTAATGAAATCCTATTGCTGGTTTTCAATTATAATCTTGCACCAAGTCAGAAAAAAAAAGGGATATATGCCTTAGCCGGTGCCATCGCAAAATCAGAGGAAGGAGGGAGAAAAGAGAAGCAGGGAGATCACCATTCACATGCTAATAAAGTGCATAACAAAAAAAGGCACAATACTGTGACTGGAACAATACACAAATAACCCACACATAGGAGAGAGGAGCTTACCACGACTTTGTAAATGGTTCAAGTCAGACCGAAACGTCATCGTAAGCTTCTCTCTCCTATGTGCGAGTTATTTGTGTATAATAAAGTGCACTTCGACCTCAACAAAGAGGCCAGTTGGTTGGTGGAAGAAGGGAGGTGGATTGGGAGTGAATTTTAAATTTATTTTTTCTCATTTGTTTTTGAACAAAATTAGCTTTTTGTTGTATAGCTATTTGATGCTTATGTGATATGTTCATAATTTTTTGGTAAAAATAAGTCAATAAATATGGAAGTTTTTACCAATTCTGGCTGTTAATTGTGCACTATAGGGATTATGATTGAATTTTGGATTATATATTTTTTCCACTTTTTAACCAAATTCATTTTTTATATGATCATTTGGTTCATGTGCAGTGATTTTTTAAGCATTCGTCAAGAAATGTGGAATTTGAAAAGTCATTGAATGTATCCCTACATTGTACAGTGGTACCTCGAGTTACGATGGTCCCCAAAATCGCCCTTTTATGTAAGTTTATTTTTTTTAAATGCTTTTGTAGGTATATTTTTGGGGGTGTAAAAGGACTAGTCTATTTTACATTATTCCTTATGGGGATAAATTCGTTTGGTAATGGCACTTGAACAGCATTCTCGAACGAAAAATATCGTAACTCGAGGTACCACTGTACATGTAATATTGGGTTCGCTTTATGCACCATAGTCCAACAATGTATTGCACAAATCGAGGGACTCCTGTACAGTAGGGACCCGCCTTACGGCGTTCCATTAATACGGTGATTTCAAATTATGACCAAAACTCGCTATACGACAACCTGTCATTCTAATACGGCGCATGCCACCCGATTTGTTTACATTCTCCGTGAGCACATCTCTCTATTATGTCTGGAAACTTTCCAAAATTTCAAGCGTTTTAAAGTTATTGCATATTTTATGTGTTCTGATAATAATACTTGTGTACCTGTACCTAATACAGTGGTACCTCGAGTTACGATGGTCCCCAAAATCGCCCTTTTATGTAAGTTTATTTTTTTAAATGCTTTTGTAAGTATATTTTTGGGGGTGTAAAAGGATTAGTCTATTTTACATTATTCCTTATGGGGATAAATTCGTTTGGTAATGGCACTTGAACAGCATTCTCGAACGAAAAAATATCGTAACTCGAGGTACCACTGTACTTACACACTGTGCTGGCATGCAGGTACACATTAAAATCACTAAGAGTGTCCCTCTAGTCTTAACGCCATAGTAATACTAATAGTACATAGTACGCAATAATGATCACTCTTGGGCACATTAAATGTCTTATTTTACGTTAATATATACATTTTCATTAATCCATCAATGATATTTTCTTCAAAATTATGTAAGAAACACATTACATAGCATATAAACATGCTATGTTTATATCTATGGAGGTGTGGTTGCCGGGCGCAGGGAAAACATTACGTAATACTAATAATAATCACTTTTGGGCATATTAAATGTCTTATTTTACATAGGTGTAGGTGTAGCCCAGGCGGGCTAGTCCTACCGGCTACTTACACTGACTTCCTACAAATAAATGCTACTCACCTCTCATCCAGCATTAAGACTACACATATTTTAAGGTAAATAATGAGTGTACTGTATGTGTATTTGATCTCTCTGGGCTGCTTTAAATATCATATATTAAGTTTGGGACGGGGAGCCAGGGCTACCTACACCTGACTTCCTACAAATAAGCACTACTCACCTCTCACCCTACATTAATAAGACTACAAATATTTTAAGGTAAGTAGTGGAGACAAAAAACGTTATCCATGGAGGCAAAGAAGGGAATGTACGAAAGTATAGTCGTACCAACACTCTTATATGGGTGTGAAGCATGGGTTGCAAATGCTGCAGCGAGGAGGAGGCTGGAGGCAGTGGAGATGTCCTGTCTAAGGGCAATGTGTGGTGTAAATATTATGCAGAAAATTCAGAATGTGGAAATTAGGAGAAGGTGTGGAGTTACTAAAATTATTTGTCAGAGGGCTGAAGAGGGGTTGTTGAGGTGGTTTGGTCATTTAGAGAGAATGGATCAAAGTAGAATGACTTGGAGAGCGTATAAATCTGTAGGGGGAAGGAAGGTGGGGTAGGGTCGTCCTAGAAAAGGTTGGAGGGAAGGGTAAAGGAGGTTTTGTGGGCGAGGGGCTTGGACTTCCAGCAAGCATGTGTGAGCGTGTTAGATAGGAGTGAATGGAGACGAATGGTTTTGGGACATGACGATCTGTTGGAGTGTGAGCAGGGTAACATTTTGTGAAGGGATTCAGGAAACCAGTTAATTGATTTAGTTGGACTTGAGTCCTGGAAATGGGAAGTACAATGCCTGCACTTTAAAGGAGGGGTCTGAGATAGTGACAGCTGGGAGGGACTATTCTCAGCTGTCGTATCTGAGCTCCTCTGCAAAGACAGTGATTATGTATGAGTGTGGTGAAAGTGTTGAATGATGATGAAAGTATTTTCTTTTTGGGGATTTTCTTTCTTTTTGGGTCACCCTGCCTTGGTGGGAGACGGCCGACTTGTTGAAAAAAAAAATGAATGTACATATTGTGTTTTTTAATGCCTAGTTCTATTACTAACTTAATATAAGTTAGTGTAAACTTGTTGTCTGGCATTTATATGCATTTATAAATGGAAAAAAATGGCATTCTGCTTTCCAGCGATAGCCTGGAACCTAACCTGCCGTATATATGGGGCCCTACTGTACCTTATTTCTAGAATCACCCTTATCATATGTCTGGGATTTTCAAGTTTCTCTTTTTGTTAAGTAGGTAGTAGGTTAGTAGACAACAACCATCCAGGGAAGTGTTATCGTCCTGTCAGATGAGTGTGAAATGAAAGTATGTTGAACATTTTGCACTGTGTGCTTGATCTTTTCTTTCTGTCTCATAAACATGTAAGATGATGGGTAAATCTTGCAAACTTCTACTTACATTTAGTATACACATTTCTTTACTGTTCTACGTGCTTCTTAATAGTTCTTAATCAGGTTATATTTCCTATCCAACTTAGGAGGCTTGGTCTGAGACCAGACCATGGAGAACATATGCCCCAGAACTGCTAAAAGATAACAGATGACTTAGTTTAATTTTGTTTCCAGGAAAAAGAATCATCTGAAGACTACAATGTGGCCTGTATATTAACTTTGCCTCCTTATCAGCGAAAAGGTTATGGAAAGCTTCTTATTGAATTCAGTAAGTCCAAATTTTTAATTTTTAATAACTCTTTGAAAAGTAGCAATTTCTCTAAAAATTGGTGCAAAATAGATTTTAAATAGTTTCCACATAAAAACACTGTTTTATCATTTTCAATTTACTCATTATATATATGGTGTCAAATTTTCTTGAAGAAAAAACAAAGTGCCTGAATTCCACTTGTACAGTGTTTTTACACCTCACTCTCCTTTTAGGTAACAATAATAACTAATCTAGCATAAGCCTCATATCATGTAATTTTTTT
The DNA here is from genome assembly GCA_009830355.1 of Cherax destructor. Lineage (NCBI taxonomy): Eukaryota > Metazoa > Arthropoda > Malacostraca > Decapoda > Parastacidae > Cherax > Cherax destructor. The sequence goes on from WNWK01006982.1 coordinate 86,888, forward strand.
ATGTATACATAGTGTATTATTATTTGAGATTATAAACTTCCATTTGAAAGTCTGTGTGGATTATTGTTTTTCTTTAACCCTTAAACTGTCCACACGTAGATATACGTTCACTCGCGTAGCTGACCGAGTATTTTGAGAAAAAAATAAATTGTTCTTTTTCTTTAAAATGAAGAGTGCATTTTGTTTGTCATTCCCACATTTTGTAATACTACACACACTGAGTGCACAGACCCATTCTCTAATCTCTAGGCAACTCAGGCTTATCATGGCAAGGTTAAAAGCATTTGAAAAAATACGTAGATCTACATTCGGTCAGCTACGCGAGTGAACGTATATCTACGTGTGGACAGTTTAAGGGTTAAGAATTTCTCTTATAAATCAGCTCTCATTAGCGCGTACAGTGGACCGGTCAATTTCATTCAGAATCTTCTCATAACATTACCTTAAGAAAGTTGTAAAATAGCTAGCTTAGACCCAATTACACTACAAGCATTTAAAAAAACTTACATAAAGGGTGGTTGGGACCTGTAAACCGGTCCTGTATTACCGACGACTTGGGCTTAATACGGGCTCTCTGACCAGTATGCTTATCTAAATAATGTATATTAGAGCTGATTTCCTCTATACTGATTATTACAATATACAGTACATTACTGTGTAAACACTTAAAAATGTACCAGAAATTTTATAAATGGTGCGAAGGTGACATTAAAACAATATCAAAGATGGTTGACACAAACCCACTACCATTATACAGTGGACCCCCGAGTTTCGTAAACCCCGGAAATCGTACATTTATGTAAGTATAATATTGTAAGTGCTTGTGGAAAAGTATTTTTTGGAGTCTGAAATAGACTAACCTACGTGACATTTTTCCTTAAGGGAGTAAATTCGTTCGGTAATGGCACTTGAGCAGACTTCAGGAGTGAAGTTTTTACGAAACTCGGGGTCCACTGTACAGTGGACCCCCGAGTAACGAGCAAAATTCATTCCAGAAGCCTGCTCAAGTGCCATTACCAAACGAATTTACTCCCTTAAGAAATAATGTCAAGTAGGTTAGTCCATTTCAGACCCCCAAAAATACACTTACAAAAGCACTTACAATATTATAATTACATAATTGTACGATTTCCGGGGTGCTTGTTACTCGGGGGTCCACTGTAGTATGCTCCTCACTTAGCGACAAAGTTGTTTACCGACGTGGTCTTAGGAACGGAACTCCGTTGTTAAATGAAGAGGGGCTGTAGTAAGAATTCGTTAAAGTAAGGTTTGATTTCAATTTGTTGAAATCTATATTTGCAGGTTATGAACTTTCAAAATTTGAAGGCAAGACAGGGTCACCAGAGAAGCCACTCAGTGACTTGGGATTACTCTCTTACCGATCTTACTGGAAACAGACTATACTTGAGATCCTAATAGCACTCAAACCTCAAGAAGGACAAGAAAAGCCGCAATTAACAATCAAGTAGGTCTGCTTTTGGTTGAAGTTAGTTTTATATTTGCTTCTGTTTGTTAAATGTTAGTTGCTGTATTATATACTACATAGAAAGATAATAGATACTCCAAGGTCAAGCCCCTAATCTGCAAACTAAAATAATTTAGTGGAGTGAGAAATACACTAGATGTAGAATGTAGTCAGGAGGGAATTAGAGGTTTTTAATCAATTGGGTTGTGATATCTGTGGGCCTGCAGACCACAAATGCATTACCAATGCATAGTCTTAGATCTAGATTGATTTTGATAAACATCAAAATTTTATTTCACAGATAATCTAATAAGCATAGAGAAAAGGTGGAATGTTGGGTTACACAGATGATAATGATTATTGAGGATTTTTGCAAATTCCAGTGGCTGAAATCATTTATGATATAAGCATTATTTTTGCTTTTTTTTTTTTTTTTTTTATTAACACATCGGCCGATTCCCACCAAGGCAGGGTGGCCCGAAAAAGAAAAACTTTCATCATCACTCACTCCATCACTGTCTTGCCAGAAGGGTGCTTTACACTATTTTTGCTTATGTGTAGGAATAGTGTCAAAATTAATAGTGAATGTATTTTCTTTCTCTGGGTCACTGCCTTGGTATGAAATTGCTGATGTGTTAAAAACAAAATACTGTAATGATAAATTAAATGAGGAATACCTGTTACCTAACAAAGAGTGACAGCACCTCATGCTAGGTAGGGCTTACAACACTACTTGCAATGAGTTAAAAGTATTACTTTTTAAAAAGTTCATCCCACACAAGAAACTTTTTAAAATTAGTCATAAAGTTACTTATTGTTTTAACAAAAATTAGGCAGTTTAAATATAAATCTGACCACTTTTGTGATGTGCAATTTTTTTTTTTTTTAACTACACCAACCATCTCCTACCAGAGTAGGTTGACCCAAGAAAGAAATATTTGCCATCATTCATTCAAAAGCTGTCTTGCCGTAAGTGTATAGACATAACAGTTCAAATGATAGCGGAAGTTGCAACACTCACACCTCATTTGGGGTACAGGCACTGCATTTAGCATCTCCAGGATTCCAATCCTTTTGTATAAACAATGGCATAAGCTGACAGGTAGTGAGAATGACATTGTTTTGACACTGACGATACATTGTCCGGGACTGAACTTTGAGTATTTCTTGATCAAGTCCAGTCCTGGGCGAAACATCTTAATAATGGTTTCCCTTCAAACATTGTCTTGTATTAATATTAATGTTTATTGTAGTGTATATAAAAGAATTAAGAGATATTAACAAATATTTATAATACTTTTTCATATTTTTAGTGAGATCTGCGAGCAGACAAGCATCAAGAAAGAAGATGTTATATCAACACTAACTAACTTAGAATTAATAAATTATTATCGTGGGCAATACATTTTGACTTTAAATAAAGATTTGGTTGAAAGCCATAGAAAAATTATGGAGAAGAGAAAAATCAGAATTGACTCGAAATACTTACACTGGACCCCGAAAGACTGGGCGAAGAGAGGAAAATGGTAATTAATTGAGGAATCGGAAAAAAAAAATGCCTCAATACACTACATTACCTGAATTGCATGTATGCATACCCCTAAATACATAGTGCAGTGATAATGTATATAAATATTGTAAACTTAAAAATAAATATATCTACATGTACAGTATTATACACAAGTAAAATAAAATATTGTACGTACATTTTTTAACAAATAAATTAAAATAAAAGTCAGTACCCTGTATATTTATTTACATATACATGTACTAGTATGTCAATACTAAACAGCCAGACATTGTTAATTAGATAAGTATTCCACCAAAATGTCCTTGTAGCAAAATTTTAGTGCTTAAGTACTTTTTTACTACTACTACTACTTTCAACAAAACGGCCGTATCCCACCGAGGCAGGGTGGCCCAAAAAAGAAAAACAGAAGTTTCTCTTTTTGACTTTAGTATAATAATAATAATAATAGTTTATTGTGACATGATACAAAGACGTTCAATGGGTTATAAGAATGGGGTGTACATGCCAAAAGCCCCTAATATGCAGAGCATTGTGGGCAAACTTAAAATTAACTTACAGCTTAATGGTAAAAATTATAGTAAACAATTTACAATATAAGTATAGTTGAGTATTTAAGCTATGAAATTTGAACATAACAATTTTGAAACATAATAGTTTTACAATTTTGAAGCATTACAGTTTTGTAATATGTAGTAATGCAATTTATTAAATCAGATCAAACAAATCAAATCAATTATTTGTGTTGCAATTACAGTTTATATGGTCATTAGATGAGTTACGAGGAGTACAAGAGTACATGAGAATGGATTTCTTTATTTGGTAATGCTGTAGGAACAAAGTTAGATTAGGTTGCATTAATTATAACAGGTTTATACATTTATGAGAAATGTATAAGTTTCAACATTTGCACTAGATTATGTTTGAGAAATTATTGTTCTGTGAGCAATTATGTAAGGGGTTTTGAGGCTAGGGGAATAACACAGTGAATAATGTTATTTTGAGGCAGTGGAAAGTGATTTATTAATTTTGTAGGTAATGTTAAGTACGTATTGTGTATTTAGTTTTGGGTGAGTAGGTGGTTTTTTAGCAGAGTTTTGAATTGATGTACAGACAGGGTTTCTTTGGTAATCATAGGTAATGAATTCCAAATTTTTGGGCCTTTAATGTGCATTGCGTTTTTGCATAGTGTGAGGTGGACGAGGGGAACATCGAAGAGTGATCTGTGCCTTGTGTTATGTTCATGTGTCTTGTATACAGGAGAAGGGGTTACTAGGCCCTTCCTCCTGGCATTTCAGTCGCCTCTTATGACACGCATGGCTTACGGAGGAAGAATTCTGTTCCACTTCCCCATGGAGATAAGAGGAAATAAACAAGAACAAGAACTAATAAGAAAATAGAAGAAAACCCAGAGGGGTGTGTATATATATGCCTGTACATGCAACATGCGTAGTGTGACGTAAGTGTAAGTAGAAGTAGCAAGACGTACCTAAAATCTTGCGTGTTTATGAGATAGAAAAATGACACCAGCAATCCTACCATCATGTAAAACAATTACAGTCTTTTGTTTATACTCACTTGGTAGAACGGTAGTACTGTACCTCCCTAGGCGGTTTCTGTCTACCAACCTACTACCTAGGTTTTTTTACTACTGTGGTGTAAAAAGTTTGCAAGCCAGCAGACACACACATGGTCTTCTTTATAGGACTTCATGTTTAGTTAATGTATGTATGCTTTGCATTCTGGAAAACATTCGTTAATTACTGTAATACTGTACCTTTGTTCTCGCCCTTCTGTCCATTTTTAAACTCTTATGGTGATACAGTTACAACAGAGGTAGTCTTTATTTGTGTAAGACTTTACTTACAGGCAAGCTTTACAAGACTTGACCTAACAATGCTTATCTCGAGTGAAACACCCAAACAAAGGCTTCACCTGTTATAAGTAAAGAACAAAAAGACACAATACTGTAAATGGTCCAAGTCGGACCGAAACGTCGTCATAAGCTCCTCTCTCCTATGTGTGGGTTATATGTGTACTGCTATAAGTGTTTGTACTACAGTGGACTCTTGGTTTTCGTGAATTTTGGTTATTGGCAACTTTTTTCGTCAAAATATAGCCTTGGTTTTTGTGATTTCCCTTGGATTTCGGCGGTCGTACGGAACATGTCCCAGCCGCGCGCACACGAAGCCTCCCACAGACGCATTCAGAGTCAGTCTGCCATTGTTTCTCGGCGACTAAGCATCACCCCCCACGTTCATACGAAACATTTTGTAATAATCCATTGTTTTTTGTGCTTGCAACTGCTAAATAAGCCACCATGGGCCCAAAGAAAACTTCTAGTGCCAGCCCTTTGGTAAAGAAGGTGAGAAACACAATAGAATTAAAGAAAGAAATCATAGAAAAATATGAAAGTGGCGTACGTGTGGCCAAGCTTGCCAGGATGTACGGGAAGCCCCATTCAACAATCACTTCCATCATGGGAAAGAAATAGGAAATCAAGGAAGCTGATGTTGCGAAAGGGGTAAATGTGCTAACGAAACAGAGATCACAAATAATCGAAGATGTTGAGAAGTTGTTGGTATGGATCAACCAAAAACAGTTAGCGGGAGATAGTGTTGTGCAGTCGATAATTTGCGAAAATTCAAGGCAGTTGCATGCCGATCTCGTAAAGAAAATGCCTGGAACGAGTGCTGATGTTAGTGAATTTAAGGCCAGCAAAGGCTGGTTCGAAAATTTCAAGAAGCGAAGTGGCATACACTGTGTTGTAAGGCATGGGGAGGCTGCAAGTTAAGATAAACATGCAGCTGAAAAATTTGTTCATGAATTCAAGGAGTATGTAGAGGCTGAAGGATTCCTTCCCCAACAGGTGTTCAATTGTGATGAAACAGGCCTCTTTTGGAAGAAAATGCCAAAGAGGACTTACATCACGCAGGAGGAAAAGGCACTGCCAGGACACAAGCCTATGAAAGACAGGCTAACTCTCTTGTTCTTTGGTAACGCTAGTGGGGATTTAAAAGTCAAGCCTTTACTGGTGTATCACTCTGATAATCCCAGTGTGTTCAAGAAAAACAGTGTCGTCAAGAGTAAATTGTGTGTGATGTGGAAGGCTAACAGTAAGGCATGGGTCACGAGGGAAATTTTCCTTGATTGGTTCAATGAAGTGTTTGGCCCAAGTGAAGAAATACCTCCTGGATAATCAATTGCCACTTGAGTGCCTCCTGTTAATGGACAATGCTCCTGCTCATCCTCCAGACTTGGAAGACCAATTGTTGGAGGAGTTTAGTTTCATCACAGTGAAGTTCTTGCCCCCTAATACCTCTCCTCTCAGCCAGCCCATGGACCAGCAGGTCATTTCAAACTTCAGAAAACTCTACACCAAAGCAATGTTTCAAAGGTGCTTTGACATTACCTCGGACACTGAATTGACCCTAAGAGAGTTCTGGAGGGATCACTTCAATATCTTCAATTGCATAACTCTTATAGATAAGGCTTGGCAGGGAGTGAGTTCCAGGACGATGAACTCTGCTTGGAGAAAATTGTGGCCAGAATGTGTCCAAGAGAAGGGGCTGACCCTGTCGACCCTACGCCTGTTGTGGAATGTATTGTGGCACTGGGGAATTCCATGGGGTTGGATGTGAGTGGCCAGGATGTGGAAGAGTTGGTGGAGGACCACAGTGAAGAGCTAACCACTGAAGAGCTGCAAGAGCTTCATCTGCAACAGCAACAGACCACAGATGAGGAAATTGCTTCACAGGAGGAGGAAGAGAGAGGAAAGAAGGTGCCTTCTTCAAAAGATTAAGGACATTTGTGCAAAGTGGAGTGAGGTGCAAACGTTTGTGGAGGAACATCACCCTAACAAAGCTGTTGTAGGCCGTGTCTGCGACATGTTCAATGACAATGCCTTGTCCCATTTTAGGCAAATCTTAAAGAGATGCCAGAAACAGAGCTATCTGGAAAAAAAATTTGAGTGACAGGGGTCCAGTGACTCTCAAGCTGGTCCTAGTGCCATTAAAAAACAAAGGGAAGTAACCTCAGATAAGGACTCGGTACCTAAAATCTTTATGCAATGGCCTGTGTTTTGGAGAGTATTTAACGTTTTAACTGTAGGCTAAGTAGCCTACAGAAAGAGGGGGAAGGTGTATGTCATGGAGCCTCCCTGTTAATATATTTTGCAGGGGTCGAGTCATAGCTCCTGGCCCCGCCCCTTCACTGATCGCTTGTAAATGAACCGACGCTCTTCCAAACATTAGTAACTTCTCCTCCCTCTCCCCTCCTCCCATCTTCCATACACCAACAAGAGTCTTCAATAAAGGTAAGTGTGATGTTATTTTTTTTTTTATTAACACATCAGCCGATTCCCACCAAGGCAGGGTGGCCTGAAAAAGAAAAACTTTCATCATCATTCACTCCATCACTGTCTTGCCAGAGGGGTGCTTTACACTACAGTTATAAAACTGCAACATTAACACCCCTCCTTCAGAGTGCAGACACTGTACTTCCCATCTCCAGGACTCAAGTCCGGCCTGCCGGTTTCCCTGAATCCCTTCATAAATGTTACTTTGCTCACACTCTAACAGCACGTCAAGTATTAAAAACCATTTGTCTCCATTCACTCCTATCAAATACGCTCACACATGCTTGCTGGAAGTCCAAGCCCCTCGCACACAAAACCTCCTTTACCCCCTCCCTCCAACCTTTCCTAGGCCGACCCCTACCCCGCCTTCCCTCCACTACAGATTTATACACTCTCGAAGTCATTCTGTCTCGTTCCATTCTCTCTACATGTCCGAACCACCTCAACAACCCCTCCTCAGCTCTCTGGATAATAGTTTTGGTAATCCCGCACCTCCTCCTAATTTCCAAACTGAATTCTCTGCATTATATTCACACCACACATTGACCTCAGACATGACATCTCCACTGCCTCCAGCCTTCTCCTCATTGCAACATTCATCACCCATGCTTCACACCCATATAAGAGTGTTAGTATAACTATACTCTCATACATTCCCTTCTTTACTTTCATGGACAAGGTTCTTTGTCTCCACAGACTCCGAAGTGCTCCACTCACCCTTTTCCCCTCATCAATTCTATGATTCACCTCATCCTTCATAGACCCATCTGCTGACATGTCCACTCCCAAATATCTGAATACATTCACCTCCTCCATACTCTCTCCCTCCAATCTGATATCCAATCTTTCGTCACCTAATCTTTTTGTTATCCTCATCACCTTACTCTTTCCTATATTCACTTTCAATTTTCTTCTTTTACACACCCTACCAAATTCATCCACCAACCTCTGCAACTTCTCTTCAGAATCTCCCAAAAGCACAGTGTCATCAGCAAAAAGCAACTGTGACAACTCCCACTTTGTATTTGATTCTTTATGTTTTAACCCCACACCTCTTGCCAAGACCCTCACATTCATTTCTCTTACAACCCCATCTATAAATATATTGTATTGAACAACCACGGTGACATCACACATCCTTGTCTAAGGCCCACTTTTACTGGGAAATAGTCCCCCTCCCTCCTACACACTCTAACCTGAGCCTCACTATCCTCATAAAAACTCTTCACTGCTTTCAGTAACCTACCTCCTATTCCATACACCTGCAACATCTGCCACATTGCCTTCCCTATCCACCCTATCATACGCCTTTTCCAAATTCATAAATGCCACAAAAACCTCTTTACCCTTATCCAAATACTGTTCACCTATATGTTTCACTGTAAACACTTGGTCTACACATCCCTACCTTCCTAAACCCCCCTTGTTCATCTGCTATCCTGCTTTCTGTCTTACTCTAATTCTTTCAATAATAACTCTACCATACAGTGGACCTCGGTTAACGAAATTAATCCGTCCAGGAGCTATTACTTAATCTGAATCTTTCGTTATCTGAAACCTTATTTCCCATAAGAAATAATGTAAATACAATTAATTCGTTCCACAAAAATAATCACTCAAAAACAAAAACAATAACATTTACTTACCTTTATTGAAGAGTTGCAGGCATCTGGAAGGTAGAGTTGCTGACAGGGGCAGGGTGTTAATGGTTTTAAGGGAAATCCCCCTCCAAAAGGACTTCAGGTAACAAGTCCCTCTCTGGGGTTACTTCCCTTCTTTTTATTTTAATGCATGAATGCTACACTCCCTGCATGCCTGCTACACTCCCTGCATGCCTGCTACATTCCCTGTATGCCTGCTACACTCATTGCATGAATGCTACACTCCCTGCATGAATGCTACACTCCCTGCATGAATGCTACACTCCCTGCATGAATGCTACACTCCCTGCATGAATGCTACACTCCCTGCATGAATGCTACACTCCCTGCATGAATGCTACACTCCCTGCATGAATGCTACACTCCCTGCATGAATGCTACACTCCTACATGAATGCTACACTCCCTGCATGAATGCTACACTCCCTGCATGAATGCTACACTCCCTGCATGAATGCTACACTCCTGCATGAATGCTACACTCCCTGCATGAATGCTACACTCCCTGCATGACTGCTACACTCCTTGCATGCCTGCTACACTCCCTGCATGAATGCTACACTCCCTGCATGAATGCTACACTCCCTGCATGAATGCTACACTCCCTGCATGAATGCTACACTCCTGCATGAATGCTACACTCCCTGCATGAATGCTACACTCCCTGCATGAAAGCTACACTCCCTGCATGAATGCTACACTCCCTGCATGAATGCTACACTCCCTGCATGAATGCTACACTCCCTGCATGAATGCTACACTCCCTGCATGAATGCTACACTCCTGCATGAATGCTACACTCCCTGCATGAATGCTACACTCCCTGCATGAATGCTACACTCCTGCATGAATGCTACACTCCCTGCATGAATGCTACACTCCCTGCATGAATGCTACACTCTCTGCATGAATGCTACACTCCCTGCATGCCTGCTACCACTGGGGTGCCACTAGGAAGCTTCTTGGACCCATGGTGACTTATTTCATAGTGACAATCACTAAACCACAAAAAAGACACCAAATATATTGTGAATCTTTGAAAGAGCGCGCTAGGTAATGTTCTCTCAATGGTAAACAACGCTTCACTGGCGTCCTGCGCTTGCGCGGAGCAGGCGGACACGTCTAATACCTTTCGTAACTGAGGAATTTTTCGCTAACTGATTACGAAAAAGCTTATGTTTTCCGAAGCTTACGTTAACGGAACCTTCTGTTAACCGAGGGTCCACTGTACACTTTACCAGGTACACTCTCAACAGACTTATTCCCCTATAATTTTTGCATCTCTTTGGTCCCCTTTGCCTTTATACAAAGGAACAATACATGCTTCTGCCAATCCCTAGGTACCTTACCCTCTTCCATACATTTATTAAATAATAGCACCAACCACTTCAAAACTATATCCCCACCTGCTTTTAACATTTCTATATTTATCCCATCAATCCCAGATGCCTTACCCCTTTCATTCTACCCACTGCCTCACGAACTTTCCCCACACTCACAACTGGTTCTTCCACACTCCTACAAGATGTTATTCCTCCTTGCCCTATACACGAAATCACAGCTTCCTGTCTTCATCAACATTTAACAACTCCTCAAAATATTCCCTCCATCTTCCCGATACCTCTAACTCTCCATTTAATAACTCTCTCTCCTATTTTAAACTGTCAAATCCATTTGTTCCCTAGGCTTCCTCAACTTATTAATCTCACTCCAAAACTTTTTCTTATTTTTAACAAAATTTGTTGATAACATCTCACCCACTCTCTCATTTGCTCTCTTTTTACATTGCTTCACCACTCTCTTAACCTCTCTTTTTCTTCCATATACTCTTCCCTCCTTGCATCACTTCTACTTTGTAAAACCTCTCATATGCTAACTTTTTCTCCCTTACTACTCTCTTTACATCATCATTCCACCAATCGCTCTTCTTCCCTCCCGCACCCACTTTCCTGTAACCACAAACTTCTGCTGAACACTCTAACACTACATTTTTAAATCTACCCCATACATCATCGACCCCCCTTGCCTACACCCCCACCAACCCATCTATCCTCCAATAGTTGTTTATATCTTTAAAAATAAAATGAATGCTACACTCCCTGGAGACAGCAACCACCCAGGAGGTACTACCGGGCCCTTTCCCAGGTGACCCGTGAAACAGAAACCTGAAACTGTTTTACATGATGGTAATTTCTGGGGGTCTTTTTTTTGTCTCATAAACACGCTGGATAACAGGTTATCTAGCTACTTTACTTACACTTTAGGTCACACTTTCACTGGCAAACATGCAAAATATATACAACACACATCTAGGTTTTTTCCTTTTTTTCTTATTAGCTCTTGTTTTTTTTTTATGGGGGAAATGGAAAAAAATCTTTCCCCCCGTAAGCCATGCGTGTCGTATGAGGCGACTAAGATGCCGGGGGCAATTAAAATAACCCTTCTCCTGTACAAATCTACAAAAAAGAAGAAGAAAACTTTTTTTAAAATTGGGTTGTCTGAATGGTGGGGTGGGGGCGGATGATAAGAAAGAGAGGGTTGCCCATGTTATGAATGAAAAGAAATTGGATGTCCTGGCCCAAGCAAACAAAGCTGGGAAAGGGGGAGGCGAGTTTCAGTGGGGAGAAATAAATGGGATTAAGTCAGGAGTATCTGGGGAGTTAGAGCTAAGGAAGGTAGCAAAATGTTGAAGGATCAGTTATGGAAGGAAAAGAGGGAATATAAATTTTAAATTCAAGGGTTATGGATTAAAATAAGGGGCGGGTGGAAAAGGGGGCATAATAAGCGTGTATGCACCTGGAGAAGAGAGGAGGGGAGGAGAGAGAGAGATTTTGGGAGATGTTAAGGAATGTATAGGGAAATTTTGAACCAAAAAGAGAGAGTAATTGTGGTAGGGGACCCAAATGCCAAAGTGGGGGAAACATGCAGAGAGGGGGAGGTGTTTGGGGTGCCAGGTGTAAATGATAATGGGAGCCCTTTTGATTGAACTTTGTATAGAAAAGGGGTTTAGTTATAGGTAATACATATTTTAAGAAAAAAGGATAAAAAGATCAAGATATGGGTGTAGGGGGTAAAAAGAAATTTTTTGGACTATTTTAGATAAAAGGGTGTTGAGTAGACTTCAGGGGTGTACATGTTTATAGAGGGGCCTACAAAATTCAGATCACTTTTTAGTTATAGCTACAGTGGGGGTAAAAGGTAGATGGGATAAAAGGAAAAAAGAATCAGTAAGTAAAAGAGAGGTGAAGGTTTATAAACTAAAAGGGGGGCAGTTAGGGTAAGATA
>WNWK01006983.1:0-99177 GCA_009830355.1 Cherax destructor
GGCAATATATGGATCCCTGAGAAGGTGTTGGTGGTGGCTGCGACATCTTGGATTCATCAAGAAGATAAGTACATACAGTCCACGTTATTGTTGGAGCCCATCCTCCACAACTACCACAACCTGCACTGTCACTATCACCACAACCTGCACTGTCACTATCACCACAAACATGCACTATCACCACACCTGCACCACTATCACCACAACCTGCAATGTCACTATCACCACAACCTGCACTGTCACTATCACCACAACCGCACTGTCACTATCACCACAACCTGCACTGTCACTATCACCACAACCTGCACTGTCACTATCACCACAACCTGCACTGTCACTATCACCACAACCTGCACTGTCACTATCACCACAACCTGCACTGTCACTATCACCACAACCTGCACTGTCACTATCACCACAACCTGCACTGTCACTACCACCACAACCTGCACTGTCACTATCACCACAACCTGCACTGTCACTACTACCACAACCTGCACTGTCACTATCACCACAACCTGCACTGTCACTATCACCACAACCTGCACTGTCACTATCACCACAACCTGCACTGTCACTATCACCACAACCTGCACTGTCACTATCACCACAACCTGCACTGTCTATCACCACAACCTGCACTGTCACTATCACCACAACCTGCACTGTCACTATCACCACAACCTGCACTGTCACTATCACCACAACCTGCACTGTCACTATCACCACAACCTGCACTGTCACTATCACCACAACCTGCACTGTCACTATCACCACAAACATGCACTATCACCACAACCTGCACTGTCACTATCACCACAACCTGCACTGTCACTATCACCACAACCTGCACTGTCACTATCACCACATCCTGCACTGTCACTACCACCACAACCTGCACTGTCACTACCACCACAACCTGCACTGTCACTACCACCAAAACCTGCACTGTCACTATCACCACAACCTGCACTGTCACTACCAACACAACCTGCACTGTCACTACCAACACAACCTGCACTGTCACTACCACCACAACCTGCACTGTCACTACCACCACAACCTGCACTGTCACTACCACCACAACCTGCACTGTCACTACCACCACAACCTGCACTGTCACTACCACCACAACCTGCACTGTCACTACCACCACAACCTGCACTACCACCACAACCTGCACTGTCACCACAACCCTGCACCTGTCACTACACCACAACCTGCACTGTCACCACAACCTGACTGTCACTACCACCACAACCTGCACTGTCACTACCACCACAACCTGCACTGTCACTACCACCACAACCTGCACTGTCACTACCACCACAACCTACACTGTCAATACCACCACAACCTGCACAGTCACTATCACCACAACCTGCACTGTCACTATCACCACAACCTGCACTGTCAATATCACCACAACCTGCACTGTCACTATCACACAACCTGCACTGTCACCACAACCTGCACTGTCACTACCACCACAACATGCACTGTCATTATCACCACAACCTGCACTGTCACTACCACCACAACCTGCACTGTCACTACCACCACAACCTGCACTGTCACTACTACCACAAACTGCACTGTCACTACCACCACAACCTGCACTGTCACTACCACCACAACCTGCACTGTCACTACCACCACAACCTGCACTGTCACTACCACCACAACCTGCACTGTCACTACCACCACAACCTGCACTGTCACTACCACCACAACCTGCACTGTCACTACCACCACAACCTGCACTGTCACTACTACCACAACCTGCACTGTCACTACCACCACAACCTGCACTGTCACTACCACCACAACCTGCACTGTCACTACCACCACAACCTGCACTGTCACTACCACCACAACCTGCACTGTCACTACTACCACAACCTGCACTGTCACTACCACCACAACCTGCACTGTCACTACTACCACAACCTGCACTGTCACTACCACCACAACCTGCACTGTCACTACCACCACAACCTGCACTGTCACTACTACCACAACCTGCACTGTCACTACCACCACAACCTGCACTGTCACTACCACCACAACCTGCACTGTCACTACCACCACAACCTGCACTGTCACTACTACCACAACCTGCACTGTCACTACTACCACAACCTGCACTGTCACTACTACCACAACCTGCACTGTCACTACCACCACAACCTGCACTGTCACTACTACCACAACCTGCACTGTCACTACCACCACAACCTGCACTGTCACTTTTCTCTAAGGTTGTCAAGGTTCTTTCCTTCAACCTTCCCTGACAGTTCTAGTGCTAGTCTGGTTGTAAACCTTTGATCTTTTTCAGCGCCTTTACATATTTGACAAGGCTCCTTCACATGTCTGACCAGGCTCCTTCACATGTTTGACCAGGCTCCTTTACATGTCTGACCAGGCTCCTTCACATGTTTGACCAGGCTCCTTCACATGTCTGACCAGGCTCCTTCACATGTCTGACCAGGCTCCTTCACATGTCTGACCAGGCTCCTTCACATGTATGACCAGGCTCCTTCACATGTCTGACCAGGCTCCTTCACATGTCTGACCAGGCTCCTTCACATGTCTGACCAGGCTCCTTCACATGTCTGACCAGGCTCCTTCACATGTCTGACCAGGCTCCTTCACATGTCTGACCAGGCTCCTTCACATGTCTGACCAGGCTCCTTCACATGTCTGACCAGGCTCCTTCACATGTCTGACCAGGCTCCTTCACATGTCTGACCAGGCTCCTTCACATGTCTGACCAGGCTCCTTCACATGTTTGACCAGGCTCCTTCACATGTCTGACCAGGCTCCTTCCCATGTCTGACCAGGCTCCTTCACATGTCTGACCAGGCTCCTTCACATGTTTGACCAGGCTCCTTCACATGGGCTCCATGCTGGGGTCGCTTACTTATTGACTCACATAACATATGTCGTGTATAAGATTGTTAAGAATTTATTAAAGTTAGTGAATGTTATTCTTATGTTTGTTTACGTCGTTGATGGTACACGTGTGGCTGCACTCTCTCTCAAGGTAACATCTGCAGTAATTATTTTTTTAGTTCAAAAGGCTCAGGAGAGCAAGAGAGAGAAAGAGAAATTGCCAGGAAGAAGAGAGAGGAGGGAGAAGAATTTATAGAGAGCAGGTTGTCCATACTAGAGCCATGGTAAGAGCAGGAGAGTGTTAGAGCACTGTGTTGAGGTAGATATCCTGGAAGAGAAATATTCCAAAAACTCTATGGAGAATCACGTGGTAAATCTTGCAAGCCAGACAGCCCAAGAAGGTAACAGCTTCAGGGTGTCTCGTACCTGCTAGACAGCTAGAAACACTGCCCTGACACGAGTGTTGATCAAAATATGACCCAGCTGTCTCACGACAGAGGGTCAGGTTTGTACTCTACTAGTTGGTGACCTGTTTCATCCCTGGCATGGGATGAGATTGTAGCCGCAATCTGCTACCGGAGCCTTATAGCAGGGGCGCGGCAGATAGTCCTGTATGCACGTGTGGTCAACCTGGCTTTATCACCATCCTGACGGGGCTTGACGGTAGCCGGGCTGGTGAGTCCTTCCTGTCCTCCTGAAGCACCAAGATGGGAGAGCAGAGGCTACAAAACTGTACCAGGAACAAGTGTGCTCCCATCTTAACTTCAACACATTTATAACCGGTTTACTTTTTTAACAATTCTTGCAATCTTTCCTTGGGCCAGAGGCTTTTCAGTTGATTACTCTTCAGAGTAATCAACTGAAAAGCCTGTCTGTTGCTGTGGTACTATTATTATTATTACAATAATAACTAAGCGCTAAACCCACAAGGGTTATACAGCGCTGTTGTTGATGTTGGTAGCCTGCTGGACCACATAACCATCACAGCCAGATTGATCTGATACCTGGCGGAAGTAGTGGTCCAGTTTCTTCTCAAAAACTTCTACAACTGTTCTGGCGATGTTTCTGATATCTGCTGGTGGCGGCAGGTTGAAGTCTTGAACCCATGAAGCACGCATGTTGATACAGTGTTCTCTTATTGTGCCCATGATGCCCATGATTTTTCACTGAATACATTTTACACTTTCACCAATCTCTCTCTCAGTACGTTGTTATTGTCGTGTGTAGATTTGGGACTGAGCCATCACGTATCTGGCACGAATATATGACGTATGTCTTTCTTCTTTGCATCAGAGAATACATTAAAAGTATTTTGAGTTGTCTCCATTAGTTTAAGTGCTTCATTATCTCTTTGTAGGCATTAAACACTCTTTGTACCTTCCCCAGCGCTGGAATCTCTCCTACCTTCAACGGAACCATCAACACCAAACAAAATTCTAAATTATATAGTGCACGTAATCTGAATTGTGTCACCACTGGCTTTATTATCTTGAAAGCTTTCATTGTCCACCTTGTTACGGCCTCTACAGCAATTACCTTAGATCATCTGACATTATTAAAAAGTCCTTTACATTTTGCTTTCGTTCTAATACGGTCCTTCAGTGTTTTGTATCTAATGTTCATTCTGAGTTCTTCATTGCATATACGAGCAGCTCACATTCATTACCACTAAACTTCATGTTATTTTATACTGTCCAATGGGAAACTTGTGCTTGCAGTCTTTTGTCTTCTACCGAGGCGACTTTAATGTTTATTTTATCGTCTACACAGGACGATATAAATCTGTGGCTAATGTTTTTGTACGATTACTATGAGGATGAGAAAGAGTAAAGGCGCCAGCACCGTGCCTTGGGCTACTGAACTTTTAACTTTGCTAAGCTTTGCTTTCATTTACCTTTCTACTACTATGTGTTCTGTTCATTAGAAAATTGAATATCATGTTCGTACAGTCCTGTTAAATCTCTTGAGTATATTCTATGAGCTACGAGTCTATGGTCATATTTGTCAACAGCCTCAGCGAAGTCCGTCTAGAACACATCTGAATTTGGGTTTCTTCCAAAGCTTTTGTAATTCTGTCATAATTATCAAGTGTTTTGAAAAGCATGATCTTCCCATTCACAATGCTGACTCGGGTTGTGTAGGTCATGTATTTCCAACCACTTGTAATTTGCCTTCTCGCCACTTTTCAAATATTTTTTTAGGACACAGTAGTGTAGCCCCACTCCGGGCCAAGACATAGTTAAACTCTCGAAACAACTCACAGGTAAATCTACAAGCTTCTTTATGCAGAGGAGTTATGTCTGCATTCTTCAAGTGCTCTGGGATTTCACCTTGATCTAAGTTTTTCTTCAAAGAACACAGAGTGCTCGGGCTAGTGGTATTTTGCTTTTTTTTTTACACAAATCAATTTTACAGGCTAAGAGCTTTTATCCTACCTCAGGTCATTTCAAAGTCCAGCCCCCAGGATGCCACCCACACTAGTCAACTAACACCCAGGTACCTACTTGCTGCTAGGTGAACAGACAGAGCAGGTGTAAGGAAACATACCCAATGTTTGCACCCGTACCGGGGATCCCACCACGAGTGCGCTACCAACCCAGCTACGTTTACATGAAGAGTTCCATGAATGAGGCCAGACGGGTGCTGCATAAACCACCATGTTTTCTATCTCCTTTTCGAATTCTGAGAGATTTGTGTTATATCAAGCAGACACTGTATGATTTGTAAGGTGGGCAAAATGGAAAGAAAATAATTGGATCTTCAACCCTCCCGTAGTTCAATGGACGGCTGTATACTGATTCACAATGATCACTCAAAATTTCGTTCATTTAGTTTTGGTCATCGGTATATGAACCTCCTGTGAGGAGTTTTCTAATTCTAGACATTGTTTTTAATTTGGATTTTCCGTATGTTTAGAAATACTGATGATTTTTTGTTTCCTGAGTATACTATTCAAAGGAAATTGTTCAAAATGCTCTAATAACTCTGGTATGTGTAGTTGAGCTAACATGCTTCCAGATACAATGTTATTATCTACCATCTACGACAGCATCTACGACTTTTGGGGAGAGTGCAGAACCACGCAAGACCACTTCTCTCTCGTCTGGACTCGGCCTGGATGGATCTGTCATTCCAGCAGCGCCCTCAGCACCGGAGGGATGTGGGCGGCCTTATTGTTATGTACAAGGTCAATGTTGTCACGACACCACACTAGACTCCACTTCTTGGATACCAAGACGACAGCTTCTACACACCAAGACGACAGCTTCTACACACCAAGACGACAGCTTCTACACACCAAGACGACAGCTTCTACACACCAAGACGACAGCTTCTACACACCAAGACGACCAACATACGACAACACTCTGGCTTTATCCTCCTTAAAAACATCACTTCATCTGAGATCATTCATTCCTGGAATGACTCGAGTCTGGAACACGTTCGTACAGCATAATGACATTATGGAATAAAGTCACAAGACCAAAAATAATCTTTGTCCCACAGACGGTCCTCAGCTGTTCCACAGATGGTCCTCAGCTGTCCCACAGATGGTTTTAACTTTATTCTGATTCTTATGTTTCATAAAAATAAAGATTAAATAAAGATAAGGCTAGAAAAAGCTTTTAAATAAGCTGAGGCAGGTAAGAGCTCTGAGCTTGAAAATAAAGGTAGGAACTCTTAATTAAGGTAACCCTGTAAAACCCCTTGCTCTAAAAAGGAAGAAAGTGGTGGAGAGAAGAAAAACTGGAGGAGGGCGAATACAAGAGAAGTGAGAAAAGGGGAGAAAGAGAGAATGAAAGAAAGAGAGGGGGAGGGGTAAAAGATACAACAGACTATGAGAGCGTCGCTCCACAGACATCACTCACTTCACTATAGTTACAAGGTCATGCAAAACACCTTCCAAGTGGTTCTCTTCTATCACAGCGGAAAAAAATATATCAGACAAAAGACTTAAAATAAAAAGTAGAGTGAAAACAAGAGTAAAGAAAGAGAGACCTAACAGAGGCAACACTGCATGAGAGACCTAACAGAGGCAACACTGCATGAGAGACCTAACAGAGGCAACACTGCATGAGAGACCTAACAGAGGCAACACTGCATGAGAGACCTAACAGAGGCAACACTGCATGAGAGATCTAACAGAGGCAACACTGCATGAGAGACCTAACAGAGGCAACACTGCATGAGAGACCTAACAGAGGCAACACTGCATGAGAGACCTAACAGAGGCAACACTGCATGAGAGACCTAACAGAGGCAACACTGCATGAAAGACCTAACAGAGGCAACACTGCAGGAGAGACCTAACAGAGGCAACACTGCATGAGAGACCTAACAGAGGCAACACTGCATGAAAGACCTAACAGAGGCAACACTCACTGCATGTTGCAACATAACAATAACAACAATCTACAAAGAAGTCCCATTTACACACACACACACACACACACACACACACACACAGGATCCATACATAGCTTTAAGAAGGGGTACGATAAAGCTCTTGGAGCAGGAGTGTGGACCTAGTTGCGACCAGCGAAGACCCTGGGCCAAGAGCTGTGACTCGACCCCTGTAACCACAAACAGGTGAGTACATATCTTATTCTGACAAGTTAAAGCCGGGACGTAATTAAATTTTTTGGCTACAAGAAAATATACCAGAGTATATATATGTCGTGCCGAATAGGTAAAATTGGTCAATTAGCAAAAACTCATTTAAAATTAAGTCCTTTCTAAAATGTTCTCTTATACGTTTAAAGATATATATTTTTTCGTTAAAATAAAAATTAATAATTTTGTACCAAAAGAACCTTAGAAAACTTACCTAACCTTATGATAACGAGCGCAATTTTATTTAGCCTAATGCAACTAAATATATGTTAGATAAGTTTACAATTATTTAATAACAAACAATGAAATATATTTTTTTCGTTAAGTTCAGAATGATTTTTGCGAAATTATTGCATACACAAATTTTCACTTGCCTTATTTGGCAAGAAGAACGTTCCTCATTCGGCACGACACACACACATTATATATATATATATATATATATATATATATATATATATATATATATATATGACACTGGAAGAACAGACTACGGCTGGGAGATTTCTCTTGAGAGCCAACGCGGGCGGAGCGACGTATGCAAATCACTCTACACCAGCTGACAGCTAGGCTTCAAACTAACTTTATTACCTAACTTTTAAATTATATATGTGTAGTCTAAATGTATCGTTGTGTCTTAGCTTTGATTCGTTTTTCAGTTTGTTTGACTATTTTCATCGCATGAGTCCCTTAATATTTGAAGTGTGTGTATATTTGCCTGAACTTTATAACTTGTAACGAGCCTGGCCCATGGCCGGCTCCGGGAATAGACTCTCGAAACTCATCAAAGGTATATCAGGTAAGTGGACTATAGACATAAATCCAGATGTACTCTTGTAAAGCCCTTTAGGGTCTAGTTCCTGGGCCTGTGTGTATCCACATCCACAGGATGGATATGAGGTGCACAATAAACTAGCCACTACCATCCACAGGATGGATATGAGGTGCACAATAAACTAGCCACTACCATCCACAGGATGGATATGAGGTGCACAATAAACTAGCCACTACCATCCACAGGATGGATATGAGGTGCACAATAAACTAGCCACTACCCTCCACAGGATGGATATGAGGTGCACAATAAACTAGCCACTACCATCCACAGGATGGATATGATGTGTACAATAAACTAGCCACTACCATCCACAGAATGGATATGAGGTACACAATAAACTAGCCACTACCATCCACATGATGGATATGAGGTGCACAATAAACTAGCCACTACCATCCACAGGATGGATATGAGGTGCACAATAAACTAGCCACTACCATCCACAGGATGGATATGAGGTGCACAATAAACTAGCCACTACCATCCACAGGATGGATATGAGGTGCATAATAAACTAGCCACTACCATCCACAGGATGGATATGAGGTGCACAATAAACTAGCCACTACCGTCCACAGGATGGATATGAGGTGCACAATAAACTAGCCACTACCATCCACAGGATGGATATGAGTTGCACAATAAACTAGCCACTTCGAAGGGAAAATCTAAAATCTTTTATGAACTTTTTTGTGTCTAATTTTCAAATTAGTTATATACTCGTGTTTTTTTTTTATCTTTACATAAAAAATAGACTGAAGTGTTTGCGAAACTTCGAGGTGTTTCATTAAATATAGACAAGCACTACAAGTTTGAAGCCGACCCGACCCTCAACTCTTCTCCAGGCTGAGGGACTGACCACCTCAAATACTATTTCTCCAAGGTTGCTGGACTGACTGAAGAATCTTACTGTATAGGACAAATGTTTGAAGAATAACGACACCCAACTATTCCACATGTTTCTTACTCATTAATCAACAGTGGTATTCACATTTGTATTTGAAATAGTTCAAAGTGACGTTCGTCTGGTTCACAAAGGTTGTGATATTATGTTGTTGTATAAGTCAGTGTGGAGGGAAGGTAATGTTTACTTCCTCCATGCTCCCCTAAACAACACACTCAATACCGGCTTCTTACACGACAATATTAACTCTTACATTCTTACAATTATAACATTTATTGTGACTAACTCTCACAAAAACAATGTACACGTGAAGTACTATTTCTCCGAGGGTATATCTTTACCTCTGATATATATACCTCTGATGAATTCTCAGTTTTTCTACTCCCTGAGTTCGGCTAGCTATACCTGGTGCTTGTCTGTTGCTGTTGGTAGTTCGCAGCCCCCACCTATCCATCACAGCCTGGTTGATCTGGCACCGAGTGAAGATACTTGTCCAGCTTGCTTGTAATATATAAAATTCAACTCTGGTGTACTGTGTCATATACTTTCCTACACTCCAAGAATACACAGTCAATACATCCTTCTCTCTCCTCCTTCATCTCCCTCATTATTTTATAATATTCTTTATTATCACTAACCAGAATGTGCTAAGCCCACAGGATTCATGCAGCGCGTGTAGAATAGGAGGTAGCAAGGTGTGATGGAGGGTAGCAAGGTGTGATGGAGGGTAGCAAGGTGTGATGGAGGGTAGCAAGGTGTGATGGAGGGTAGTAAGGTGTGATGGAGGGTAGCAAGGTGTGATGGAGGGTAGTAAGGTGTGATGGAGGGTAGCAAGGTGTGATGGAGGGTAGTAAGGTGTGATGGAGGGTAGCAAGGTGTGATGGAGGGTAGCAAGGTGTGATGGAGGGTAGTAGGGAGTGTGACAGCTACGTCAATGATACCTAACTTACCTCCCAGCCTGTTGGTGCTGTTGATGCTGGTGGTGTTGATGGTAGTGCTGTTGATGCTGGTGGTGTTGATGGTAGTGCTGGTGCTGCTCTCCAAGTGCTCCACCAACCACTTCCTGTAATTCAATCTCCTTTTTAAAGCTGTATGATAAGTTCTCGTGTGTGTGTGTGTGTGTGTGTACTCACCTACTTGTGGTAGCAGGGGTCGATTCATAGCTCCTGGCCCCGTGTGTGTGTGTAACAAAAATAGAGGATATGGAAGACAAACACTGTTTGATTCTATTATATTTATTACAAATATATCGTCACAGACAAGACAAGCCTCGTGGTAAACACAAATACAACAGAACCACCCTATTAAATATATATATATATATATATATATATATATATATATATAATGTATTAATTCTTCAACATCTACTAAAAATTCAAAATATCCTTAATAGAGAGAAGTTAACATAAGTATATTTGGCATGGTTCTTGAGGACCTGGAGGTCACAGTTACTGTGACACACTCCAGGCAACATAATAGTTCAGATTTAATGTATGTGGCTGACAGCGAGCTACCACATTATGAGACACTCACACGAGGGAGGTGAGGGAGCTGTAGGAGGAAGGTGAGGGAGCTGCATGAGGAAGGTGAGGGAGCTGCATGAGGAAGGTGAGGGAGCTGCATGAGGAAGGTGAGGGAGCTGTAAGAGGAAGGTGAGGGAGCTGTATGAGGAAGGTGAGGGAGCTGCATGAGGAAGGTGAGGGAGCTGCATGAGAAAGGTGAGGGAGCTGTAAGAGGAAGGTGAGGGAGCTGTATGAGGAAGGTGAGGGAGCTGCATGAGGAAGGTGAGGGAGCTGCATGAGAAAGGTGAGGGAGCTGTAAGAGGAAGGTGAGGGAGCTGTATGAGGAAGGTGAGGGAGCTGCATGAGGAAGGTGAGGGAGCTGTATGAGAAAGGTGAGGGAGCTGTAAGAGGAAGGTGAGGGAGCTGCATGAGGAAGGTGAGGGAGCTGCATGAGGAAGGTGAGGGAGCTGTATGAGGAAGGTGAGGGAGCTGTATGAGAAAGGTGAGGGAGCTGTAAGAGGAAGGTGAGGGAGCTGTATGAGGAAGGTGAGGGAGCTGTAAGAGGAAGGTGAGGGAGCTGTATGAGGAAGGTGAGGGAGCTGCATGAGGAAGGTGAGGGAGCTGTATGAGGAAGGTGAGGGAGCTGTATGAGGAGTGTGAGGGAGATGTACGAGGAAGGTGAGGGAGCTGTATGAGGAAGGTGAGGGAGCTGTATGAGGAAGGTAAGGGAGCTGCATGAGAAAGGTGAGGGAGCTGCATGAGGAAGGTGAGGGAGCTGTATGAGGAGTGTGAGGGAGATGTATGAGGAAGGTGAGGGAGCTGTATGAGGAAGGTGAGGGAGCTGTATGAGAAGGGAATGGGAGCTGCATGAGGGTGAGGGAGCTGTATAAGGGTGAGGGAGCTGCATGAGGAAGGTGGTGCGTATGTGAGGGAGGTAGGGGGGTTATGTGTGGAAGGTGGGGGGTTATGTGAGGGAGATGAGGAAGTTGGGTGGGATTAGCTAAGGTCGTCTGGGTTAGTAGAAGTCGTTTGGGTTAACAGAGGTCGTCTGGGCTAAAGAGGTCGTATGGGTTAACAGAGGTAGTCTGGACTAAAGAGGTCGTCTGGGTTAGTAGAAGTCGTCCGGGTTATTGAGAGCGTCAGGAGTTCCTTCTGGGTTAGCACTGATGGTGACTGCTGGGTTAGCACTGATGGTGACTGTTGGGTTAGTAATGTTATGGGGTACAACATGTCGCACTATAACACAGACCTGGAAAAGCATTATTTTAGGGTATTGGCTTTTACGTACGTGGTATTGGCCTTTACAGAAGTGGTAACCAGTGGTGTTTGTCATCTACAAAGGTTGTATATCGGGTAGTGCCCTGTACAAAGCTGGTATTAGGGAGATACTGTCCTATACAAAGGTGGTACCTGAGACTACTCTTCTCTACAAAGGTGGTATATGAGATACTATCCTGCACGAAGGTAGTACGAGTCCTCTACAATGGCGGTATCAGGTGGTACTATCGTCTACGAAGTTCATACGCAGCGGTACTATCACTGTCCTCTGACAAGATAAATGGAACTGTCAGTGTTAACGTGGCAGGTAGACAAGTGTTGTTATTTCAGTGAGGGAGACAGAGGGAGAGAGCAAATGTCGGGGTAAAAATGCAAGAAAATGGTGCTACATTAAGAAAAAAATGGGTAAGCGTAAAGGAGAAGGGAATGGGTTCCTAAAAGAGTGTAAAACAGGCAGAGGGGAATACTTCTTTAAGGAAAATGCTGGTGTTGATGGACTAGTGTTTAATAAAGATAGGGTAATGTAAGAAAAAGGTTAGAGCCGAGGGAAGTACTCAGCAGAGACCGTCCTCCCTCCTACCCCCACCCTGGGTGTTTCAACATCTACCTGATGATGGCAGTGGTAGAGGGTAAGGAAAGGATAGTGTGGGTAGAGTAAAGATGGTGATGGAATGGCTGAAGATATGGAAGGCATGGTATGGTTAATAATAAAAGATAGAGACATCATTCGGTGGGTTTGAGCCGCCAGAGTGAAACTCTTAGAGCTCCACTACTGGCGCTGCAGCATCAGAGGGTCGGGGGATCTCTGGAGTGATGACGTGGGTGAGGTGGGTGAAGCGTGGGGCAGAGCGCAGTGGTGGCACCACAGTGTACACGAAGCATGCCACAGCCACCACCAGCAGCAGTGCCAGGAAGCACGCGTCCAGGGCCAGCAGGGCGTTCATGACGGTCTACGATGATCACCCCACGATTGAAATGCTTTAAACCTAGATCAAGCACAAGGCTGAGAGTGCCACAAGTCTGGATCAAACGAGCCTGTAGAACTTGTAGATTTTCTTCAAGAGGAGTGGAGCACTGAGGATGGTCCACTTTTCACAGGGTAACAGTCTGATTATACAAGAAACATTCGAACCACCAGTCAGGTTGCCGTGAAACCTTGGGAATGAAGCACACTCCAGAAGGCTGAACCAGCAATACTGGAACAGAGATATTGGTCCCCTTGTCGCTGGAGTTCCTTCAACAGTCTTAAAAAAAAATCTGGACTGGAGCACTTTGATGACTAGACCGGTGTTGAGAGGCTCAGACTTGGCCGGCGGCGGCGTGGGCCGAGGCGCCCTGCCGCCTGTGGACGGTCATAGCCACAACACCGAAGAAGAGAGCGATCAAGAAGAGGATGAGCAGGAACACGTGGTCAAAGATGATGAGCGCGGTGGGCATAATGAGGCCACCCTCTGCACCCTGAGTGTGCCCAAAACTTCTCCTTTATCTAAGATGTGCTTCTGAAAGTCTATGTACACTGGGATAGACAACACACTGTTTACAATTGGCGAGTGACAGGGCAAAAACTGCAACCAATGCTTGGCAGCCAATGGTCCACAACACAAGCTGCTGCTGCTGCTCACTTTTCACATGGAAATTTTATATGCTCTCAGTTCCCGTGGACCTCACACACTGCAAAAAAATAAATAGCAGTTATAAGAGTTCCTCGTTTTTATGGTTTTGTCTCACTTGGGTCAACTTTGATGTTTGTTCACACAGTAAAAACACTTATAAGAGTTTCTTTTGATGCTTCTCTCACTGGAGCTTGATATCAGTTTTCCTGCGGGACGCACCACAAGTAATCGACGCCTACAGTAAGTTTTTCCTTCAATTCTCCAGCCAGAGACTTTTCTCCAGTGACTGGCACTCACAGTGCCCTTCACTTTTCACTCTACACAATTAAAATTTCACATTCAGTTCCCCCCCTCAACCACTTACGGTCTTGAATTTTCTCTGAAGAAATCTTTCTTTCTTTCAGCTTACAAATACGTCTCTAGATACTCAAACAACAATGATGTTATATTTCGCATAAACGCACAGATTATCATTTTTCATCAGAATAAAACATTGAACTGCATTTCAAGGGGTAAACTGACCGAAATCACTTCTATACAATTCACAAACACTGAATCACCTTTCTGAAGCCATAATCAACAGCACCAGTACATTATGAACGACTGCAATTCTATACAGGCCTCATGTTTCCTCTGTCTAGATTCCTTGTAACTTTTTCCACTCCATAGACGCCTGATAAGCCCTACTGGGCTGGAATCCCACTTCCCAGTCCACTCACGGAGGTGCTCACTGTGTAATTGGAAGTCGGCGGAGGGTCGCGTCTCGTTCCAGAAATGCCAGGAAAAGGACTGGCTGGAATTACACCCCTAGACACTGACAACAATTATCTGGAGCCTGCAATAACGTAAAGGTTAGCTACGAGTCGATGAGTTTCTGGCCAGGGGTGGATACTGGAACCTTTGGCACCCCTGGAATGTGTGCAAGGGGTGGATACTAGAACCTGGGGCACCCCTGGTATGTGTGCAAGGGGTGGATACTGGAACCTGGGGCACCACTGGTATGTGTGCAAGGGGTGGATACTGGAACCTGGGGCACCCCTGGTATGTGTGCAAGGGGTGGATACTGGAACCTGGGGCACCCCTGGTATGTGTGTCAGGGGCGGAGACTGGAACCTGGGGCACCCCTGGTATGTGTCAGGGGCGGAGACTGGAACCTGGGGCACCCCTGGTATGTGTGTCAGGGGCGGAGACTGGAACCTGGGGCACCCCTGGTATGTGTGCAAGGGGTGGATACTGGAACTTGGGACACCCCTGGTATGTGTGCAAGGGGTGGATACTGGAACCTGGGGCACCCCTGGTATGTGTGTCAGGGGCGGAGACTGGAACCTGGGACACCCCTGGTATGTGTGTCAGGGGCGGAGACTGGAACCTGGGACACCCCTGGTATGTGTGTCAGGGGCGAAGACTGGTGTCACTAGTAGTTCAAATCCATGAAAAAACCACCCACGACACTGGAACCTGGGGCACCCCTGGTATATGTCAGGGGTGGAGACTTGAACCTAGGGGCACCCATGGTATGTCAGTGGTGGAGACTGGAACCTAGTTTATACCTGGAACACATGACAGGAGTAAGGGAGTACTGGAAGGTAGCATATCCCTAGAACACATGACTGGGGTAAGGGAGTACTGGAAGGAAGCACATCCCTGGAACACATGACTGGGGTAAGGGAGTACTGGAAGGTAACACGTCCCTGGAACACATGACTGGGGTAAGGGAGTACTGGAAGGTAGCACATCCTTGGAACACATGACTGGGGTAAGGGAGTACTGGAACGTAGCACATCCTTGGAACACATGACTGGGGTAAGGGAGTACTGGAAGGAAGCACATCCCTGGAACACATGACTGGGGTAAGGGAGTACTGGAAGGTAGCACATCCCTGGAACTGGTAAAAGCTAACCTGACAGCTCTCTGGTGTAACTAAAAACAGCATCATGGAAAAATTCTGTTAAATTATATTCACAAAAAATACGTTAAACACAAACACAAAATTTTACACACAAACACACTACGCCTTACACACAAACACACTACGCCTTACAAACACACGACGTCTTACACACAGAGGAAGCCTTACACACAAACACACGTCTTACACAAACACGTCCTACAAACACACGACCTCTTAAGCACAAACACACGTCTTACACATACACACGTCCAACAAACACACGTCTTACACAAACACACGTCCTACAAACACGACCTCTTAAGCACAAACACACGAAGTCTTACACACAAACACACAACTCCTTACACACAAACCCACAAAATCTTACACATAACGTGGCAAGCGCGAGAAAATAAATCCATTAGGTCGGGCAGACCCATTCATACCAGGATCCTGAGAGATCTATAAACCGATAATCCTTACAGCACCACCACCACCACCACCACTAGCAGCACCACCACCACCACCACTAGCACCACCACCACCACCACTAGCAGCATCACCACTACCACCACCACCACTAGCAGCATCACCACTACCACCACCACCACTAGCAGCATCACCACTACCACCACCACCACTAGCAGCATCACCACTACCACCACCACCACTAGCAGCATCACCACTACCACCACCACCATCTATACCACATTCAGCTGGTAGGACAGGAAGGAAGGAGCAGGAGAAAGGAGCAGATAAAAGTAAACAGAAGGAGGACAGGAAATGTAGAGAAAAGAGAGAGAGAGAGAGAGAGAGAGAGAGAGAGAGAGAGAGGAAAAGGTAGAGGAAACAAAAAAATGCGAGGGAAAACAGAAAAGAACAGCAAAAAGGTGAAAAAACTGAAAGAGGAATAAATGGCAGCAAGAGGACAAAAAGCCGAGGTAGGACGAATAAAAATGCAACAAAGAGATAAAACAGACGAAGAGAATGAAGAAAAACACGAGGATAAAGAAGAAAAGACGGGGGTACAAAAGAAACACAATGAAAGGAAGAAATGACCTGACAAATATATATATATATATATATATATATATATATATATATATATTTGTTTAGCTCTAGGTCTTTCGCACTCTCGTACGTCGTCAGGAGCTATGTTGGAAGACAGCAACAGGTAGGAGGGAAAATTCTCCGAGGCAAGACAGAAGGTATCAGTGACGTCCCGCGTTACAGTGTGATACGTGACGTCCCGCGTCACAATGTGATACGTGACGTGGAGTCCAGAATAACTTGAGATAGAGAGAAAACTTTGAGGGAGAATTTATCAAACTTAACGAGGAGGCAGAAAGAAAATTGATAAGAAGACATTAAATCAAAGATGTTAGAGAGAGAGAGAGAGAGAGAGAGAGAGAGAGAGAGAGAGAGAGAGACTTGAAAATGAGATAAAACTGAATAATACTGTACAATATATAGTATTGCACAATATATAATACTGTACAATACATAATACTGTATAATATATAAATCCGCACAATAGTGCACAATACTGCAGAATAAATGCTGCACAATACTGCAGAATAAATGCTGCACAATACTGCAGAATAAATACTGCACAATACTGCAGAATAAATGCTGCACAATACTGCAGAATAAATACTGCACAATACTGCAGAATAAATACTGCACAATACTGCAGAATAAATGCTGCACAATACTGCAGAATAAATGCTGCACAATACTGCAGAATAAATACTGCACAATACTGCAGAATAAATGCTGCACAATACTGCTGAATAAATACTGCACAATACTGCAGAATAAATGCTGCACAATACTGCAGAATAAATACTGCACAATACTGCAGAATAAATGGTGCACAATACTGCAGAATAAATACTGCACAATATTGCAGAATAAATACTGCACAATACTGCAGAATAAATACTGCACAATACTGCAGAATAAATACTGCAGAATAAATGCTGCACAATACTGCAGAATAAATGCTGCACAATACTGCAGAATAAATACAGTGGACCCCCGAGTTTCGTAAAAACTTCACTCCTGAAGTCTGCTCAAGTGCCATTACCGAACGAATTTACTCCCTTAAGGAAAAATTTCACGTAGGTTAGTCTATTTCAGACCCCCAAAAATACACTTCCACAAGAACTTACAAAATTATACTTACATAATTGCACGATTTCCGGGGTATTCGTTAACCGAGGGTCCACTGTACTGCACAATACTGCAGAATAAATACTGCAGAATAAATGCTGCACAATACTGCAGAATAAATGCTGCACAATACTGCAGAATAAATGCTGCACAATCCTGCAGAATAAATACTGCACAATACTGCAGAATAAATGCTGCACAATACTGCAGAATAAATGCTGCACAATAAATGCTGCACAATAAATGCTGCATAATACTGCAGAATAAATGCTGCACAATACTGCAGAATAAATGCTGCACAATACTGCAGAATAAATACTGCACAATAAATGCTGCATAATACTGCAGAATAAATACTGCACAATACTGCAGAATAAATACTGCAGAATAAATGCTGCACAATACTGCAGAATAAATGCTGCACAATACTGCAGAATAAATACTGCCAATACTGCAGAATAAATACTGCCAATACTGCAGAATAAATGCTGCACAATACTGCAGAATAAATACTGCACAATAAATGCTGCATAATACTGCAGAATAAATGCTGCATAATACTGCAGAATAAATACTGCACAATACTGCAGAATAAATACTGCAGAATAAATGCTGCACAATACTGCAGAATAAATGCTGCACAATACTGCAGAATAAATACTGCACAATACTGCAGAATAAATGCTGCACAATATTGCAGAATAAATACTGCACAATACTGCAGAATAAATGCTGCACAATACTGCAGAATAAATGCTGCACAATACTGCAGAATAAATGCTGCACAATACTGCAGAATAAATGCTGCACAATACTGCAGAATAAATACTGCACAATACTGCAGAATAAATACTGCACAATACTGCAGAATAAATGCTGCACAATACTGCAGAATAAATACTTCACAATACTGCAGAATAAATACTGCACAATACTGCAGAATAAATGCTGCACAATACTGCAGAATAAATACTGCACAATACTGCAGAATAAATACTGCACAATACTGCAGAATAAATACTGCACAATACTGCAGAATAAATGCTGCACAATACTGCAGAATAAATACTGCACAATACTGCAGAATAAATACTGCACAATAGTGCACAATATATACCGTAGAATGAATAAATGTTGGAGGTAAAATGAAGGAATGATGGAGGGAGAGCGAGCAGGGCAGAACTATGATGTGTTAGGGTGATGGAGGAGCATAGATGAAGGTAGGAGGAGAGAGGGTGATGATGGAGGGAGAGAGGGTGATGATGGAGGGAGAGAGGGTGATGATGGAGGGAGAGAGGGTGATGATGGAGGGAGAGAGGGTGATGGAAGGTGATGATGGAGGTAGAGAGGGTGATGGAAGGTGATGATGGAGGGTGGAGGGAGGATGATAGAGGGAGAAAGAGTGATGGAGGGAGAAAGAGTGATGGAGGGAGAAAGAGTGATGGAGGGAGAAAGAGTGATGGAGGGAGAAAGAGTGATGGAGGGAGAAAGAGTGATGGAGGGAGAAAGAGTGATGGAGGGAGAAAGAGTGATGGAGGGAGAAAGGGTGATGGAAGGTGGAGAGTGATGATGGAGGGTAGAGAATGATGATGGAGGGAGAGAGGGTGATGATGGAGGGAGAGAGGGTGATGGAGAAGAAATGGTAATGAAAGAGGATGGGAAGATGATGCAGAGGAGTGAGGAAGTGATGGAAGAAGAATAATGGAGGGTGGCAATGACAGGAGGGAGTAATAGATGGCGAATGATGGAGGGAGAGCGATAGCGAGGGAGAGTGATGGAGGGAGAGTGATGGAGTGAGGCAGTGACGGCGAGAGGGAGAGAGATTAGAGTGAGGATGGGGAAGGGAGAAAAAGATAAGGGAGGGTAAGTGAGAATAAGGGTAAGGAAGAGTAAGTGTAAGGATGAGCAAAGGAGAGTAAATGAGGGAGAGAGTAAGGGTAAGGGAGAGTAAGGGTAAGAGAAAGGGAGAGTAAGGGTAAGAGAAAGGGAGAGTAAGGGTAAGAGAAAGGGAGAGTAAGGGTAAGAGAAAGGGAGAGTAAGGGTAAGAGAAAGAGGGAGTGAGAGTAAGGGTAAGAGAAAGGGAGAGTGAGAGTAATGGTAAAGAAGAGTAAGGGTGAGGGAAAGGGAGAGTGAGAGTAAGGGTAAGGGAGAGTAAGGGAAAGAGAAAAGAAAGGGAGAGTGAGAGTAATGGTAAGGGAGAGTAAGGGTAAGAAAAAGGGAGAGTGAGAGTAAAGGTAAGGGAGAGTAAGGGAAAGAGAAAGGAAAGGGAGAGTGAGAGTAATGGTAAGGGAGAGTAAGGGTAAGAGAAAGGGAGAGTGAGAGTAATGGTAAGGGAGAGTAAGGGTAAAAGGGAGAGTGAGAGTAATGGTAAGGGAGACTAAGGGTAAGAGAAAGGGAGAGTGAGAGTAATGGTAAGGGAGAGTAAGGGTAAGGGAGAGGGAGAGTGAGAGTAAGGGTAAGAGAAAGGAAGAGTGAGAGTAATGGTAAGGGAGAGTAAGGGTAAGGGAGAGGGAGAGTGAGAGTAATAGTAAGAGAAAGGGAGAGTAAGGGTAAGGGAGAGTGAGAGTAAGGGTAAGAGAAAGGGAGAGTGAGAGTAAGGGTAAGAGAAAGGGAGAGTGAGAGTAAGGGTAAGAGAGAGTAAGGGTAAGGGAGAGTAAGGGTAAGGGAGAGTAAGGGTAAGGGAGAGTAAGGGTAAGGGAGAGTAAGGGTAAGGGAGGGAGAGAGTAAGAGTAATGGTAAGGGAGAGTAAGGGTAAGGGAGAGGGAGAGTAAGCAGATGGAACAAAGTGGTTGGATCTGACAAATGTTTTTGACATCCGGATGGATTTTATATGTGAGGGAGAACAGGGAGAATGGAGGATAGGGAGAGGAAAGGGCAGAGTAACACTTGTAGACACACACCTCCACTGCTGCTCTGCTTTAGTCTCACAAAACTTCTGAAAAGTTTTAAAAGTATCAGAAAGACTATTTTTTAGCATCTTGTAAGTTATTCATATTTTCATTACTTTTTGCACCATAACATTGTGGTGAGTTTGGGGAGTATAACTCTGCCATGGTTACACTCACCATAACATTGTGCTGAGTTTGGGGAGAATAACTCTGCCATGGTTACACTCACCATAACATTGTGCTGAGTTTGGGAAGTATAACTCTGCCATGGTTACACTCACCATAACATTGTACTGCGTTTGGGGAGAATAACTCTGCCATGGTTATACTCACCATAACATTGTGCTGAGTTTGGGGAGAATAACTCTGCCATGGTTACACTCACCATAACATTGTGCTGAGTTTGGGAGTATAACTCGCCATGGTTACACTCACCATAACATTGTGCTGAGTTTGGGAGAATAACTCTGCCATGGTTACACTCACCATAACATTGTACTGCGTTTGGGGAGTATAACTCTGCCATGGTTACACTCACCATAACATTGTGCTGAGTTTGGGAGTATAACTCTGCCATGGTTACACTCACCATAACATTGTGCTGAGTTTGGGGAGAATAACTCTGCCATGGTTACACTCACCATAACATTGTGCTGAGTTTGGGGAGTATAACTCTGCCATGGTTACACTCACCATAACATTGTACTGCGTTTGGGGAGTATAACTCTGCCATGGTTACACTCACCATAACATTGTGCTGAGTTTGGGGAGTATAACTCTGCCATGGTTATACTCACCATAACATTGTGCTGAGTTTGGGGAGAATAACTCTGCCATGGTTACTCTCACCATAACATTGTGCTGAGTTTGGGGAGTATAACTCTGCCATGGTTATACTCACCATAACATTGTGCTGAGTTTGGGAGTATAACTCTGCCATGGTTATACTCACCATAACATTGTGCTGAGTTTGGGGAGTATAACTCTGACATGGTTACTCTCACCATAACATTGTGCTGAGTTTGGGAGTATAACTCTGCCATGGTTATACTCACCATAACATTGTGCTGAGTTTGGGGAGTATAACTCTGCCATGGTTATACTCACCATAACATTGTGCTGAGTTTGGGAGTATAACTCTGCCATGGCTACTCTCACCATAACATTGTGCTGAGTTTGGGAGTATAACTCTGCCATGGTTATACTCACCATAACATTGTGCTGAGTTTGGGGAGTATAACTCTGCCATGGTTACTCTCACCATAACATTGTGCTGAGTTTGGGGAGTATAACTCTGCCATGGTTATACTCACCATAACATTGTGCTGAGTTTGGGGAGTATAACTCTGCCATGGCTACTCTCACCATAACATTGTGCTGAGTTTGGGGAGTATAACTCTGCCATGGTTATACTCACCATAACATTGTGCTGAGTTTGGGGAGTATAACTCTGCCATGGTTATACTCACCATAACATTGTGCTGAGTTTGGGGAGCATAACTCTGCCATGGTTGCACACACACACTCGCACGCGCACTCACACACACACTCACATTCACACTCACATTCACACACACACACACACACACACACTGGAGGACAGAAGGGTTCGAGGAGACATGATAACGACATACAAAATACTGCGGGGAATCGACAAGGTAGACAGTGACAGGATGTTCCAGAGAGGGAACACAGAAGCAAGGGGACACAACTGGAAGCTGAAGACTCAGATGAGTCAAAGGGATGTTAGGAAGCAATTCTTCAGCCATAGAGTAGTTAGGAAGTGGAATAGTCTAGCGAACGATATAGTGGAGGCGGGAACCCTACATAGTTTTAAGACAAGATATGATAAAGCTCATGGAGCAGGGAGAGCAGAGACACAGTAGCGGACAGCGCAGAGGCGGGGTCAGGAGCTGTGTCTCGACCCCTGCAACCACAATTAGGTGAGTACACGTGTGGAAGTCAAGGCTCTGCACTACAAGATACTGATAAACACAAATATCCAAGTTAATACAGTATCATCCAGGGTAATTCTGGGTTATCCAGGATTATACCGGATAATCCAGAATTATCCTGGATAACAGAGGATTATATCGAAGGACTTCTAGAACATTCTGGAAACTAATGGTAGTTCATTAAGAGGAGCGAATCTGCTGGGACCTCCTACTCATTTCTGCAACATTGCAAGCTCCTGATGTGTTGATTGCAACACGAAAGGCCTAGAGCTATTATTCAACTCCCCCGTCGTTGTTTTGCATCGCTTGTTCGCGATATATATGTCGTGTCGAATAGGTAAAACTTGCTATTTTGGCTTAAACAGCAACGCTCTTCTTGCCGAATAAGACAAGCAATAATTTGTGTATGCAATAATTTCGCAAAAATCATTCTGAACCTAACCAAAAAACATATATTTCATTGTGTTTGTTTATTATTAAATTATTGTAAACTTATCTAAAATATATTTAGTTGGATTAGGCTAAATTAAATTACGCTTGTTATAATAAAGTTAGGTAAGTTTTCTAAGGTTCTTTTGGTGCAAAATTATTAATTTTTACATTGACATAAATGAAAAAATATATCTTTAAACGTATAAGAGAAAATTTTAGAAAGGATTTAATTTTAAATGAGTTCTTGTTAATTGACCAGTTTTACCTATTCGGCACGGCATATTATATATACACACACATTTATGATGAATACACTAATGTTGCCACCTCAACACTGGTACAATACTGTCAACATTGTTCATCACTGGTGTTATCACCTCAACACTGGTACAACAATACTATCAACATTGTTCATCACTGGTGTTGTCACCTCAACACTGGTACAACAATACTATCAACATTGTTCATCACTGGTGTTATCACCTCAACACTGGTACAACAATACTGTCAACATTGTTCATCACTGGTGTTGTCACCTCAACACTGGTACAACAATACTATCAACATTGTTCATCACTGGTGTTTGTCACCTCAACACTGGTACAATAATACTATCAACATTGTTCATCACTGGTGTTTGTCACCTCAACACTGGTACAATAATACTATCAACATTGTTCACCACTGGTGTTTGTCACCTCAACACTGGTACAACAATACTATCAACATTGTTCAACACTGGTACAATCCCTGGTACAGGTGGAAGCATTAGGACGTGTTTCCTTAAGACACCTGCTGTCCATTTCACCTAGCAGTAAAATAGGTACCTGGGTGTTAGTCGACTGGTGTGGGTCGCATCCTGGGACAAAATTGACCTAATTTGAGGGAAATGCTCAACACAACAAGCGACTTTCTATATAGTAGTATGTCATTGATGTCAGCTAGGCCTGTATACCTTGTACATGTACTTGTAGAAATAAAGATTATTATTATTAACCTAGGAGTCGAACCGAACCCAGGAGCATACACTAACCTAGGAACCTGTGACGTACTTGTGACTGGTACTGAGGATTCTTCTACCCTGTAGCACGGTCTGGAACCAGCCTTCATGGCTGATTGCCTGATCAACCAGGTTGTTTGTGCTAGCGACCCCTACGCCCACATAACCATTTCAACCCGGCTGATCCAGCACTGGTAGCAGGAAGCTGGCCACCTTCCTGAAATGTCTAGCTTCGTTTCAGCAGTATTTCTGGTATTAGATGGTAATATATTGAGTCTTGGATCACGCTTATGGGCACTTTTCTAATTGAACCTATGTTCTTCCTGCTCTTCACTGGCTCTATTCTACACTTTCTCCCACATCTTTCACTCCAGTAAGTTATTATACCAGAGTGCAGGTTAGGGACCATTTCATCAATTTGTTCTACATATTATCAACGCAATAAGATAACAGTAAACAGGTGATATCACAATATGCAAAACCCCCACTGTGATAATGTGAGAAATCACGAAAGCTCTTGGATTTTCACTATTTTTTCACAGTGGTTATTTTGCATATATCAAGTATTCCTCTCTTCTTCGTTCCAAGCACCATGTACCGTTTCCAATAAGCTTGATATTTTTATTCTCTGCGACCAGTATACAATCTCTGAACATTATCCAGCTCTGTTATCTCTGCTGCCTTCACAAGTGCTGTGAGCAATGAATCTCTGAACATTATCCAGCTCTGTTATCTCTGCTGCCTTCACAAGTGCTGTGAGCAATGAATCTCTGAACATTATCCAGCTCTGTTATCTCTGCTGCCTTCACAAGTGCTGTGAACAATGAACAATCTTCAAGTATCGTGACAACAAAAGCGACTTGAACAGTACCTTCAATCCTGTTGCTTCTTTTGTTTTGAAGGTTCTGATAATACACGTCAATCATTTTCTTATAATTTGCTACAACTGCCTTTATTCTGCCTACTTAACACGGGAACCTAACCTACCTGTGATCGTCTTCGGGAGTTGTCCTACCCTCGCCAGGCCTGGGGACTGCCCTTCTGGTGATTGCCTATTCAATCAAGTTGTTAGTGCTGGCGACACACTGATCTGGCAATTGGCAGAAGTGCTGGTCGAGTTTCCCCTTGAAAACTTCTACAGCTGTCCAGGCGATATTCCTGGTAGCTGGTTGATATCTGCTGGTAGCTGGTTGATATCTGCCGGTAGCAGGTTGATATCTGCCGGTAGCAGGTTGATATCTGCCGGTAGCAGGTTGATATCTGCCGGTAGCAGGTTATCTGCCGGTAGCAGGTTGGTATCTGCCGGTAGCAGGTTGGTATCTGTCGGTAGCAGGTTCAATAGTCTTGGACCATGAATTGTGATGTAGCTCTCTCTTACTGTTCCCATAGCGCCCCTGCTTTTCACTGGACCCATTTTACACTTTTCTCTCGTATATCACACCACGGTACGTTATGTCAGCGTGTAGAATTACTGAGACAAGACCCTCAAATATCTTCTATGTATATATTATCAGGTATCTTTGCCTTCTAACTAATCTAACCTAGGAATCTAAGCTAGCCAAGTGTGACTAAGGTGCAACAGAGCACAAAATTCCAATTCTCTCTCTCTCATCATGAAGACACAGTACTCAACCCCAATTCTTTCTATCATGAAGACAGTACTCAACCCCAATTCTCTCTCTCAACCTAAAGACACAGTACTCAACCCCAATGTTCTCTCTCATCATGAAGAGACAGTACTCAACCCCAATTCTCTCTCTCATCCTAGACACAGTACTCAACCCCAATGGTCTCTCTCATCCTGAAGACACAGTACTCAACCCCAATTCTCTCTCTCTCTATCATCATGAAGAGACAGTACTCAACCCCAATTCTCTCTCTCATCCTAAAGACACAGTGCCCAACCCCAATTCTCTCTCTCTATCATCATGAAGACAGTGCTCAACCCCAATTCTCTCTCTCATCCTGAAGACACAGTACTCAACCCCAATGCTCTCTTATCCTGAAAGCACAGTACTCGCCCCAATTCTCTCTCATCCTCATATCCAACACGCAGCTGTAAATCATAACACTGTATTATGCTTTGGAAACGATACCAGAGCTCGTATGAGAGTTGTATCCGTTGAGGATCCTGACAAAAATATGCAAGCTGACATAAGCCAAGTGTTCCACTGAGCCACAGAAAACAATAAGATGTTCAAAGAGGACAATTTCCAGTTACCCAGCTGGGCAAAACTGATGGTTTAAAAACTTGAGTCGAGAATAAAACAAACCCCAACTATTTAATGGAGAGAAAGAAGGTAAGAGATTTGTTGATAATGTTAGATGTTACGTTCAAGATCATTTAATGGAGAGAAAGAACGTGGGGGATTTGTTGATAATGTTAGATGTTACGTTCAAGATCATTTAATGGAGAGAAAGAACGTGGGGGATTTGTTGATAATGTTAGATGTTACGTTGAAGATCATTAAATGGAGAGAAAGAACGTGGGGGATTTGTTGATAATGTTAGATGTTACGTTCAAGATCATTTAATGGAGAGAAAGAACGTGGGGATTTGTTGATAATGTTAAATGTTACGTTCAAGATCATTTAATGGAGAGAACGTGGGGATTTGTTGATAATGTTAGATGTTACGTTCAAGATCATTTAATGGAGAGAAAGAACGTGGGGATTTGTTGATAATGTTAGATGTTACGTTGAAGATCATTTAATGGAGAGAAAGAACGTGGGGGATTTGTTGATAATGTTAGATGTTACGTTCAAGATCATTTAATGGAGAGAAAGAACGTGGGGGATTTGTTGATAATGTTAAATGTTACGTTCAAGATCATTTAATGGAGAGAAAGAACGTGGGGGATTTGTTGATAATGTTAGATGTTACGTTCAAGATCATTTAATGGAGAGAAAGAACGTGGGGGATTTGTTGATAATGTTAAATGTTACGTTCAAGATCATTTAATAGAGAGAAAGAACGTGGGGGATTTGTTGATAATGTTAGATGTTACGTTCAAGACCATTTAATGGAGAGAAAGAACGTGGGGGATTTGTTGATAATGTTAGATGTTACGTTCAAGATCATTTAATGGAGAGAAAGAACGTGGGGGATTTGTTGATAATGTTAAATGTTACGTTCAAGATCATTTAATGGAAATAAAGAACGTGGGGGATTTGTTGATAATGTTAAATTTTACGTTGAAGGATTACAAGTGTAATCCCCACAACTGCAAGGCTGGATTAACAGAACCTTCACAACAAGAGATGTTAAGACAAGGATGTTGAAAATTATATAAAATACCGACAAGTTGATGATGAGCAAGATGCACGTGCAACATCCTTATTATTGCAACGTTTCGCCTACACGGTAGGCTCCTTCCGTCAGAGAACGGAATGAAGGCGGTAGAAGTGGCGAGGTAAAGATGCAATCAATCCACCAAACTATTCCTACGAGGTTGATGAACTAATGACATCTTTACGTCGTCATCTCTGCTGCCTTCAATCCATTCTCTGTATTTGAATAAAGAAGCCTACAGTGTAGACGACACGTCTACAATAAACATACAGAACTGTTGCACATGTGTCTAATTTTCATCTCGTCGGTACTAAATACAACTCATGTACAAGAATATTATGCCAAGTGTTGAGGGTGGAGGCGTACACCAGCTAGCCTACTTTAAGTCATATATTCTCTCTAGATTGCAATATTGCTGTATACTAACAGCCCTTGTTAGGGCAGAGCTGAAACACCAAATCTGGAATATGTATGGCCAACTTTACTACTAATACTACCCAAAATGCACCGCGTTATTGTGGCTTTCCTTTGTCCCTAACAATATTTTATCACGTCTGAATTGCATCATACAGTGGGGGGGGGGGGGTGCAGTATGCTATAACGAACGGTTTAAATAGCGCATATTTACATAACTAACGGTTTTCCCCCTATAAAATTGAAAATATTACAAAGTTCAAAAATATGGTAGAGGAAGTGGGTGTAGGAGAGTCAGAGGACTAGGATGACCACTCTGCCACGTCTTCTCAGTAATTTCTTCTTCCTCTCCTCCTGTCCTGCATCACCAACACTAAACTAGGATAAACTACAGAATTTAGTATTTTTATACTAATTTATTATATTTTTATTACAAATATTAATGATATTCTTTATTTCAGGAGTATAAATGCACATTTATGCACTTTTTACAATTTTATATTATATACTATGCTGTTAAGTGGTTGTATTTGGGTGCTTGCAACGGATTACCCCTATAACGAACGAACGCTATAAAGAACTAGGTTCTAGAACCAATAAGATACGGTATAGCAGACCCCACTATAAGTATACTGCAGAAAGAAAATAAAGCGTTCGTATTTGTACTCGTATATACTCAGTCAAACCACGGAACGGGTGAGGTTTGAATCCATGCCGAGTGAGTGGTAAACCACTGGACCAGCTGGCTACAATAATATTCATCTAACTAGGTATATTTATACACCATAGGGAGGTTAGCATGGGCCACCACTGTGACCAGAAATGCAAGTTTTTACAGATGGATCTCCCGCTAGCGTGGCTGTGGCAAACTCTAGCTCGAGTCCCCTCAAAGCCGCCTTCATGACTCACGAGTCGTACTTAGTCAGGCTCCTGAAAAAAACTGAGGTCTCTAACTCCACTTCCTGCAATGTAATCCAGGGATATACCTTTGATGAGTTTCCAGAGTCTTGCTACTCTCGGAGCACGACGTTGGGCCAGGCTCGTCTGGTGCTAGCCTGGTTAACCAGGCTGTTGCTGCCTGGTTGATCTGGCACCTGGTGAAGATACTTGTGCAGTTTTCTCTTGAAGGGAGATGCAACATTATTTGCAACTGGAAAATTCTGGAGACTGGTCAGGAATCTATACACAGAAGCTACTCCCCAGAGAAGAGGCTCCCCAGATGGTGCGAAACACCCCAATGAAACAGAAGAGATGACTTAAGTGTAGAAGAACCAAGGCTTCTCAGTGCCCTCTGTAAGGGCGAGAGTTTCCTGGCTGTCTTCTTGGGGGATGAAGCAGAAGTGTAATGATCACACTTATAACTTAATTAGTGTAAAGGAACCAAGACTTGTCAGTGTCCTCCATAAGTGCAGTTACCAAGAGCCCCCCTCCCCTGGCTGTCTTCACCCTGGCTGTCTTCAAGAGAGAGCTTCGAAAGATTATCAAGTTATCTGGCTAAAATTTATATATTAACAAAAATGATTAAAAGATCAAAGACCAAACAATAACTCTACTTAACTGTTTTCCTTAAGGAAGAAGGAAGAGGAGGAGGAGGAATGGTGGAGGTGAGAGGAGGAGGAACGAGGGAGGAGAAAGAGTAGCGGATTTAAAAGGGAGGTGGAAGGAAGGAGGAAGAAGAGTAGTGGATTTAGGATAGAATGGGAAAAAGATTATTGAATTTAGGAGGAAGGAGGTAGTGATAGATTTAGGAGGGAGTGAACTCTTTACTGTGTAACAAAGTAGTAACAGAATAAGAAAAAGAATAAACTACTGAACAATGTACTCAATAATAAACAATGTACTCACAATAATGAACAATGTACTCACAATAATGAACAATGTACTCACAATAATGAACAATGTACTCACAATAATGAACAATGTACTCACAATAATGAACAATGTACTCACAATAATGAACAATGTACTCACAATAATGAACAATGTACTCACAATAATGAACAATGTACTCACAATAATGAACAATGTATACAATAATGAACAATTACTCACAATAATGAACAATGTACTCACAATAATGAACAATGTACTCACAATAATGAACAATGTACTTACAATAATGAACAATGTACTCACAATAATGAACAATGTACTCACAATAATGAACAATGTACTTACAATAATGAACAATGTACTCACAATAATGAACAATGTACTCACAATAATGAACAATGTACTTTCGCAACTGAGCGATGGTTTGCAAAGCTTACTGGATCATATTAAATGGGTCAACTGGAGTGCGTTGATCTTGTTCTGACCATTGCTACCATTCCTACCAGTGCTGACATTCTGACCATTGCTACCATTCCTACCAGTGCTGACATTCTGACCATTGCTACCATTCCTGCTACTGTTACCATTCCTACCATTACTGATAATTTAAGCATATCTCATGTGTATATACACCGAAAGTGTATATCTACCAAATGTATATACAGAGCTTCAGGAATAGGTATGACAGGACCCAAATAAGCAAGACACCAATAATTCTAGAAAGCATTATTCCTAGGTGTTGTTAGGAAAGAATCTAGAAGCACTTTCCTAGGTGTTGCTAGGAAACTAGGAGCACCTTCCTAGGTGTTGCTAGGAAACTAGAAGCACCTTCCTAGGTGTTGCTAGGAAACTAGAAGCACCTTCCTAGGTGTTGCTAGGAAACTAGAAGCACCTTCCTAGGTGTTGCTAGGAAACTAGAAGCACCTTCCTAGGTGTTGCTAGGAAACTAGAAGCACCTTCCTAGGTGTTGCTAGGAAACTAGAAGCACCTTCCTAGGTGTTGCTAGGAAACTAGAAGCACCTTCCTAGGTGTTGCTAGGAAACAAACTAGAAGCACCTTCCTAGGTGTTGCTAGGAAACAAACTAGAAGCACCTTCCTAGGTGTTGCTAGGAAACAAACTAGAAGCACCTTCCTAGGTGTTGCTAGGAAACAAACTAGAAGCACCTTCCTAGGTGTTGCTAGGAAACAAACTAGAAGCACCTTCCTAGGTGTTGCTAGGAAACAAACTAGAAGCACCTTCCTAGGTGTTGCTAGGAAACAAACTAGAAGCACCTTCCTAGGTGTTGCTAGGAAACAAACTAGAAGCACCGTCCTAGGTGTTGCTAGGAAA
This sequence comes from Cherax destructor, assembly GCA_009830355.1. Lineage (NCBI taxonomy): Eukaryota > Metazoa > Arthropoda > Malacostraca > Decapoda > Parastacidae > Cherax > Cherax destructor. Next base: position 30,857 of record WNWK01006983.1, read on the forward strand.
CAAACTAGAAGCACCTTCCTAGGTGTTGCTAGGAAACAAACTAGAAGCACCTTCCTAGGTGTTGCTAGGAAAGAAATAAGCATTTTACAACAATCAGACCAACAATAACATCACTACAACAATCAGACCAACAATAACATCACTACAACAATCAGACCAACAATAACATCACTACAACAATCAGACCAACAATAACATCACTACAACAATCAGACCAACAATAACATCACTACAACAATCAGACCAACAATAACATCACTACAACAATCAGACCAACAATAACATCACTACAACAATCAGACCAACAATAACATCACTACAACAATCAGACCAACAATAACATCACTACAACAATCAGACCAACAATAACATCACTACAACAATCAGACCAACAATAACATCACTACAACAATCAGACCAACAATAACATCACTACAACAATCAGACCAACAATAACATCACTACAACAATCAGACCAACAATAACATCACTACAACAATCAGACCAACAATAACATCACTACAACAGACCAACAATAACATCACTACAACAATCAGACCAACAATAACATACTACAACAATCAGACCAACAATAACATCACTACAACAATCAGACCAACAATAACATCACTACAACAATCAGACCAACAATAACATCACTACAACAATCAGACCAACAATAACATCACTACAACAGACCAACAATAACATCACTACAACAATCAGACCAACAATAACATCACTACAACAGACCAACAATAACATCACTACAACAATCAGACCAACAATAACATCACTACAACAATCAGACCAACAATAACATCACTACAACAGACCAACAATAACATCACTACAACAATCAGACCAACAATAACATCACTACAACAATCAGACCAACAATAACATCACTACAACAATCAGACCAACAATAACATCACTACAACAATCAGACCAACAATAACATCACTACAACAATCAGACCAACAATAACATCACTACAACAGACCAACAATAACATCACTACAACAATCAGACCAACAATAACATCACTACAACAATCAGACCAACAATAACATCACTACAACAATCAGACCAACAATAACATCACTACAACAGACCAACAATAACATCACTACAACAATCAGACCAACAATAACATCACTACAACAATCAGACCAACAATAACATCACTACAACAATCAGACCAACAATAACATCACTACAACAATCAGACCAACAATAACATCACTACAACAATCAGACCAAAATAACATCACTACAACAATCAGACCAACAATAACATCACTACAACAATCAGACCAACAATAACATCACTACAACAATCAGACCAACAATAACATCACTACAACAATCAGACCAACAATAACATCACTACAACAATCAGACCAACAATAACATCACTACAACAATCAGACCAACAATAACATCACTACAACAATCAGACCAACAATAACATCACTACAACAATCAGACCAACAATAACATCACTACAACAATCAGACCAACAATAACATCACTACAACAATCAGACCAACAATAACATCACTCAACAATCAGACCAACAATAACATCACTACAACAACAGACCAACAATAACATCACTACAACAATCAGACCAACAATAACATCACTACAACAATCAGACCAACAATAACATCACTACAACAATGACCAACAATAACATCACTCACAATCAGACCAACAATAACATCACTACAACTCAGACCAACAATAACATCACTACCAACAGACCAACAATAAATCCTACAACATCAGACCAACAATAACATCTACAACAATCAGACCAACAAACATCACTACAACAGACCAACAATAACATCACTACAACAATCAGACCAACAATAACATCACTACAACAATCAGACCAACAATAACATCACTAACAATCAGACCAACAATAACATCACTACAAACAGACCAACAATAACATCACTACAACAATCAGACCAACAATAACATCACTACAACAATCAGACAACAACAACTCAAAATCACTCACAATCATTACACATCAACTTCAACATCAGACAACAACATCCACAACAATCAGCCAACTAACTACTCAACATCGATAGCAATAACATCACTACACAATAGACACAATGACTCACTAAGGTACCAGGTTACCAACACATCAACTCATCACTACAACAATCACGCCAACACATCACTCACAATCAGACTCAACATCAACATTCACTACATCACTGCACCACAATAACACTCACTGAACATCAGACGAACAGATCAAGGGATTACAATAAACAGTGTACCTTCTCGCTCAATCACAAAGCAAGTCAAGATTACAGACAATGCAGGAAGAATACCACTGAAACACAGCGGAATGTCACAAACACAGCAGCATACCACTGCCACACAGCAGCAAGGGAACACTGCCACACAGCAGCAAGAGAACACTGCCACACAGCAGCAAGGAACACTGCCACACAGCAGGAAGGAACACTGCCACACAGCAGGAAGGGAACACTGCCACACAGCAGGAAGGAACACTGCACACAGCAGCAAGGAACACTGCCACACAGCAGCAAGGGAACACTGCCACAAGCAGGAAGGAACACTGCCACACAGCAGAAGGGAACACTGCCACACAGCAGGAAGGGAACACTGGCACACAGCAGCAAGGAAACACTGCCACACAGCAGGAAGGGAACACTGCCACACAGCAGGAAGGAACACTCCACACAGCAGGAAGGGAACACTGCCACAGCAGGAAGGGACACTGCCACACAGCAGCAAGGGAACACTGCCACACAGCAGCAAGGGAACACTGCCACACAGCAGCAAGGGAACACTGCCACACAGCAGCAAGGGAACACTGCCACACAGCAGGAAGGACCACTGCCACACAGCAGGAAGGGAACCACTGCCACACAGCAGGAAGGGACACTGCCACACAGCAGGAAGGACCACTGCCACACGCAGGAAGGGAACACTGCCACACAGCAGGAAGGAACACTGCCACACAGCAGCAAGGGAACACTGCCACACAGCAGCAAGGGAACACTGCCACACAGCAGGAAGGAACCACTGCCACACACAGCCCCTGAAGAAGGAACACTGCCACACAGCAGGAAGGGAACACTGCCACACAGCAGGAAGGGAACACTGCCACACAGCAGGAAGGGAACACTGCCACACAGCAGGAAGGGAACACTGCCACACAGCAGGAAGGGAACACTGCCACACAGCAGGAAGGGACCACTGCCACACAGCAGGAAGGGACCACTGCCACACAGCAGGAAGGAACCACTGCCACACAGCAGGAAGGAACCACTGCCACACAGCAGGAAGGAACCACTGCCACACAGCAGGAAGGAACCACTAACTCCACTAGGACAGCATAAAAAAAAGTGATCATTAAGCATCGATCTGAAAAAGTCAAGCATTAATGGCACTAATCACAAAGCTACGATATTGTGCTGCAATAATTGTGCACTAACGCTGCTTTGCAGCAGCTGATCAAAGGCGCCAGTAATGAAGACATTAGTGAAGACGACACTACACCAGTACAGCTCTGCCGCTGCCTACCAACACCTGATCACAACAAAAATAATCACGTGTGCTGGACTCTCAACACTTTACAATTTATATATAGGAGGAGGAGGAGGAAGCGAGAGTTAACAGAGATTAACCAGGTGATTGACGCTGATATATTATATATATATATATATATATATATATATATATATATATATATATATATATATATATATATATATATATATATCAACTGGTCCTTAGTTATCAGCGTCAATTACCTGGTTAAGCTCTGTTAACTCTCGTTTCCTCCTCAGTGTGGTAACCTCGAGACTGTTAACCTCTCAAGACACTCACGAACGTAAATAATAAATTTGCGTTCTTCTAAGGCATACCACAATAAATCCTGAGTTAGGACAATAAATCTGCTTATATTCAAATAAGGCCTTAAGGTCTACCACAATGAAACCGCCTGCGTTCTTTTAGGCCCCACGCTATCACAACAAATACATCCGTTTGCGTTCTTTTAGGTCTGACACTGACACAACTCCGTCTACGTTATTTTAAAAGCATAATCTAACTTGTCTTCTCTTCAAGCGTATATTTCTAAAACTATAAAATAGAAAAAAAAATATGAGAAGGCAGACAAATGGGCAGACCCACACGTACATTTATAAAAGAATACTGACACTATATGTGGAGAAATTTACCTTCAACAATGTAACCTAACCTACTATAAGCCAACAAAATATAACCTAATCCAATATAACAACCTAATCTAGGTTATTCTAACCTAATGTAACCTATACTAACTTAAGCTAACCTATTATGGCTTTAAACCTAAGATAAGTCTTAAATGTCGTCGTTCACTGGGTGTCATAAGTCCTACTTTGCCCATTTTAATTAATATTGATATTTATATTCATTGACTAACGAATGCTTTTCTGATAGGCTTCAAACTATTAATGACGGTGCATTCTGTAAGACGGATGATGCTCCACAAGTTTAGCTTGAGTGAATGCACACTTGAAATTTTACTGAAATCGCTAAAACAATTTACTTGGAACCAAATCAATTTCTAGAGAATTTCTTTTCTGATCGGCTTCTAACTTTCACCATTGTGGCCCTTATTAGAGCAAAGCATGGTGACACTATCCACACGCTTGTGCTCGCTCGTTTAGAGTATTCCCCAGTGTTGACGGCTCTGTTCAGAGCGGGAGAGAGCTGGAACAGGTACCTAGATCATTTACGGCCTACATAGAGCCAATAAGGCATTTAAATTACTGCGAACGCCTTAAAAAGTCCTACATATGTACTCACTGTAGCGGAGGAGAGATACATAATAATGAACAAAACGTCACTATATCGTGACTGCAACAATACACAGATAACCCGCACATAGGAAAGAGGAGCTTACGATGAACGTTTCGGTCCGACTCGGCCCTTTAAAGTCACATTGTGTAACTTGTAAATGGTAAAGTCGGACCGAAACGTCGTCATAAGCTCCTCTCTCTTATGTGTGGGTTATTTGTGTATACATGACAACGTACATGTGGAAAGTACTTCAACTCTGCACACTGCCATGACAACAATACTAGAGTGAAAGACATAAGAAATGTAAAATAAACCAAGTGAAAAGTAGGGGCACCGTGAGAATAAGAAGGGAACACTGCATCAACATCCGTGGTCCACAGATCATTCAACATCTTACCAGAGGATATCAGAAACACTGCTAAAACAAGTGTAGAAGTCTTATGGTGTTGTTGGTTTGGTTTATTAATGTTACTTATGGTTTATTAACGTTACTTATGGTTTTATTAGTGTTACTTATACCTGGACAATAAATAATGGTAATGTTCTGATTCACTATGACTGTCACAAGAAATCGAACACCATCACTTGTTACATTATCCAGAGCGTCACATGGGCGTTCGTAAACAGTCACCAGGTATGTCACGTTAGGTTCCTCCTCCTCAACCGTCACAAAAAATTGAACTCCGTCATTTATAGCGTGACACGGGGTTCGAACACCACCCTGAGCTTGACGGGGGGTTCGAACACCACCCTAAGCTTGACGGGGGGTTCGAACACCACCCTAAGCTTGACGGGGGGTTCGACCACCACCCTGAGCTTGACGGGGGGGGGGGTTCGAACACCACCCTAAGCTTGACGAGGGGTTTGACCACCACCCTGAGCTTGACGGGGGGTTCGAACACCACTGCTTCAGGCGTAATACTGGGCGTCACAGCAATTGCGTGACGCAATAAACAGTCAGCTTAAGTCACACGCGCGTAACAGTCCTGCTTTCTGCGTCAGGGACGCAAAAAAACAGCAAAATTTCTCCTGTATCATCGGCTGGACAACAAAACGATATTATGCGGGTATGGGGGGATGTGTATCCCGTTCTTGAGGGTGTATGCGGGTACGGGGAAGTGCATGCTGGTTCCGGAGGGAAAGGCGAAGGCGGATACAGGGAAGGTGTATGCGGGTATAGGTAGATGGATAGGTACACTATGATAGGGTACAGTGTGGGTAGGTACACAACGTGGGTGGGTACACAATGTGGGTGGATACACAACAGAGGTATGGGTAGGTACACAACAGAGGTGTGGGTAGGTACACAGTAGAGGTGTGGGTAAGCACACAGAAGTGTGGGTAAGTACAGAGGGGTGTAGGTAGATACCAGTGTCTTCTTTCACACTGGTGTAAGTGCGGGTAGAAGCAGTCGTGACCGCTTGCGGATAATACCGCACGAGGAGACACTTCGAAACACAATCTTAAAACCAAAGATATCAGACGTGGATACAGCCCCTCCGACAAGCACAGATACGTGGGGTAGACGTGAACCCGACCCCGGTACAAGTGCGGGTACTGACGGAGCAAGTGGTAAGAGAGAGTAGGTGAGAGGGAGAGCTGGAGCAGCACGTCCTCCCCTCTCTAAGGCCAGCGGCACACTGACTCGCACCTAGTCTGAACCTTCCTATACTCTCACTCATCCCGCCTCATCCCACCCATCCTAGTCTGGTTGATGGCCTAATAATCAGGTTGTTAGTGCTGGCCACACGCAGTTCAACACAATCACAACAGCCTAGTTAATCAGGAGTTAACTTTAAGAAGTTATCAAGATCCTCTTGAAGACAGCCAGAGGACTCTTGGTAATTCTCCTTAGGTATGAAGGTAGGCTGTTTACTCATCTCTTTACACTTAATGAGTTATCTGTTTGTGCAACATTGCAATCCTACTTTTCACTGGATATATTTTGCACTGTCTGCCCAGCCTCTTGATTTCATAGGAAGCAATTTCGGTGTGCAGAGTTGGGATCAATCCCTACCAAATTTTCCAGGTGTAAATTATGATGCATCTTTCTCTACTACGTTCCAAGAACAGTCCCCTCAAGGAACGTTCCTTGACGCTGGTGAGGGGCTCTTGATCTAGGGAATTGGATCTGTGCTTGTTCCCTGAATTAAGCCTGAATACCTTCAACATCCCCCCCACAGGCACTGCATAATCCTACGGGTTTAGTGCTCCCCCTTGATTATAATAATAATCCAAGAACAGTCCAGGGGACTTGAGCTTCGGTGGCAAAATCAATCAAATCAATCGTCAATAATTCAGATGCTTGACTGAATATATGTGGGCAGTGAAGGTTCTCTCTACAAACGCCTGGTCTGCAATTCTGCCTCTTAAAGGAGGGATGTTAAAAAATTACAATATTTAGTCTAGAGAGAACAAGTGACTGATGATAATCACTGCTTTGGTACCTCTTAATTTGAAGGTTCTAGTTATCCAGACTATCATTTTATTGCAGGTGTACAAGTAACAATGATGTAATACTAGAAGGTGACACCTTAACATCAACACTCTTAAGTTCCTCAACATTAATCTTAACTCTCTACAGAATGATTCAACTTTTATACTCCGTTCTAGCTTTTATTTCCTCAAATTTTCCCATAATGGAAGAACTGAACTCTGCCCATTTGAGGACTTGCATGGTATCACCTTGGAAAATTGATCTGCCCTCAGTGTTACTGTGTAACTCCAAAGCTATTGGTTGTAGCAGTGGTGGTACTGGTAATAGTGGTGGTAGTGGTAGGTGGATACAGTATTAGTTATATTATAATGGAATAAAACTCCTGTCAAGTATCCATGCTTACTGTTCTTATATTTACCATCGTCAAAGCTTCAAACACCTCGTCAAGCCAGCAGTATGGCAGGAGGGTGTGGAGGATAGGCAGAGAGCCTTCCGCTATACTATTTTAATATCCAATATCTAGACAGAAAGTAAAAGTGGGTAGACTGTAATTAGTCCTCTTCAACAGATTACCTCGATATGAAATATGAATTTCAAGGTTTCCTGCTTTTTTCCACCTCCAGCTCTCTCTCTCTCTCTCTCTCTCTCTCTCTCTCTCTACACCCATCAAACCAACCACCATTAAAATCACCACCAAAACAAACACCATCAAACTCACCACCAAAACAAACACCATCAAAACAACCACCAACGACAACCCCTAACTTCCCACATACTTGTGACTTGTTTTGAGAGTTTTCCTAACCCCCCCTCCCCTCCACAAACCAGCCTGATACTAGTCTTCGCTATTGACTGCCTGTTCAACCCGACTGGTGCTATTGGCGACCCAATGGTTCACACGACAAACACAGCCAGGTTGATCCATCACCTAGTAGAGGTACTGATATAGTTTTCTTAAAGATCTCTACACTTGTCTCGGCAAGACTCCCTATATCTACTGGCAAGCAGGTTGAAGAGTCTTGGGCCACTGGTGCTGACACTGTGTTTTGTGCCCAGTGCCACAGCAACCACCACATCAACCACAAGCTTCAACCACACTCATAAGGTTTCCCTGCTTGTCATGACCGAGGAAGCCAAATAAAAGTATGTAAGCAGAAAGTAGGTAGAAAGGTAGGGGTGGCTGGGTGAGAGAGAGAGAGAGAAATGATGTAGGCGGTGTTGGGACGTGTTAGTGTGTGTTGATGGGAAGATGATAGTGGTGTTATTGCTAGGAAGTCTGATGATAAAGCCTGTGATGGGGAGGGCGATGGGGAGTGTTAGTATAGGGAAGGTGTTGGGGATGGGAGGAGCTTGACTGTATTGGGGTAAAATATCCAGCTCTAGGATGTGTTGGTGAAGGTGTGTGGTGTTGGAGGAGGTCCAGGGAGTGTTGGAGAAGGCTGAATGCTGGGTATTGGGGCGGGGGATGTTGGAGGGGGCTGTAGGGAGTGTTGGAGAAGGTTGAATGCTGGAGATGGGCGTGTGTGGTGTTGAAGGAACTCTAGTACTAGAGTGTTGAAGAAGGCTGAATGCTGGTGATGGGGGTTGGGGGGTATTGGAGGGTAAGTTTAGAGAGGTATATTAAGGTTTTTCACAATATATATGTACAGCACGTGACTTACCACACACCCTCTATCCTTCCCACTCTCTCTTATTCTCCTCTACACTCCCCTCTATCCTTCCCACTCTCTCATTCTCCTCCCCTTTATCCTTCCCGCTCTCTTATTCTCTTTTCTACATTCCCCTCTATCCTTCCCACCCTCTCTTATTCTCCTCTCATCTACACTCCCCTCCAACTGCCTCTTATCCTCCCTTCTCTATCCTCCTCTCCAACTGTCACCTCCTCTCCTCTACCCTCCCCACCTCTCCAGCCAGCCCGGCCTTCCAGCACATGCTTCCAGACATCGCTGGAATCATGAACATTTTGCTATCATATCCGTGTGCTGGAGCAGCTTTCAGAGAGGCTGAAAGAATAAGCCTGGTGTTGATCTTCAGGCGAGAGGGGCGCAACACATCCACTCATTGTGAACCCAGCCAGAAGCCCATGCGTGTATTCACCTATTTGTGGTTGCAGGGGTCGATTTATAGCTCCTGGCCCACCTCTTCGCTGTGTGTGTTTTTTAATCTCTCGGTTAAGATTATGTTTCCTTCAGAGTAACATATTCACATTTCTATTCGGGCTTCTCACTGGCACATACTACTTCATGCAGACCTTGTATGCTTCTGTGTTTACTTTTTCCAGGCAGTGATGAGGGGGGGTTAGGGTGGTCATGACTGCTTCTCACAGTGTCTCATAATTCTTTGTTATTAACTTTGAACAAATCAATTCTCTGTTGGAGTTCAATTTACTGACGATTACCTTTATTCCCTCCTTTCCCTACCCCCATCCACCCTTTTCCACATTCCATCCTTAACTATCCTTCTTCCTCCCCCAACTTATCAAACCTATGGTTAAAACTACATACATACGTACCTCCTCATATCTGTGTGTTATGTCTTCATTGTTCATGAAGATCAAGTCTAGTGTACTTCTATTTCTGTAACCGCCCACAGGATGGGTATGGGGTGCATAATAAAGATGTTAAACTATTTCCATTTCTGGTTGGTCCAGCTATCTGCTGGTTCACAGCAAACTTTCCACAAAGCTTCATTAGCTCTCTGGCATGTACCTGTTGAGTTACCGTACTGCCAGGGGTTATTACCGGTTACAACACTGTGATTTACCGTATTTCATTTCGTGTTTGGGAGGTTGAAATCTGCCAGGAGGATAATATTTAGTGTGGGAGGTTTAGAATAGTTTCAAGGCAAACTACCGTCCTTATCTCCTCGGTAAATTCCTCAGAGCAGATTCTAAGCAAAGCCGGTACCGTCTGCCTCTTCCTTTATTTCTTTCTCAGTGGTATGAGATATTTGTAGTGTCTGGTTGCTGGTCCCTAGTGGCTGACTGTGTCTTACCACCACCAACCATCAAGTTGTACCATAACCACCAAGCATAAAGTTGCACTCTGCAAGCAGTGCCTGGTCATCGTAACTGAGGAAAACAGAGGCAAGTTGGTAGGAAGCAATCATGCACAGAGACTCTACTCCACTGAAAATGTCCACTGGGCAAAACTCTTAATTTCAGTTAGTATGAGTGAGGGTAAGAGAGTGATAGGAGGGAAAGAGAGAGAGAGAGATAGATAGAGAAGATGGAGGAACAAGAGTGGGAGTGGTAGTGTAGATGGTGGGAGATGAGAAAGACGAAGATGGAGAGAATAAAAGGATAGATGGTGAAAAAGAGAGAAATACTTGGGAAAGATTGAAGAAGAGAAAGTAAATATATGGGAATGATGAAAATGAGGGAATGAAAGAGGGAGAGGAAATACGAGGTATTATCAGAAAGTTCTTGGACTCGAATATACCAGTGATGTAGATCACACTCCATTGTGAAGCAGCGTAGCAAGTTTCAGTGCGGTCGGTCGTTCCACTGAGGTTAGACGGGCGGTTTTTTTTTTTGTCGTGTTGTCAGCGCGTTGCTTCGACTTTTTGTGTAACAGAATGAAATCTTTGAAAGAACTAACAGCGTGTCAAAACATTTTGACTTAAAAATTGTGCCTCGTTGCTGACTCAAGACCAGGAAGACCATCGCTTTCTGTCCAAAAACATGGCGGCAGTCCCCAGGTCTAGCCCTGTGACTCAAAGAGCAGCGTTTTAATGACGTGGAGGAGATTCAAGCAGATGCTAGATGCCATTAGGAAAGAAAAGTTCCACAAATGTTTGGAGAAGTGTCAGAGGCGCTGGGATCAGTGTATAGCCTTCCAAAGAGAGTACTTCCACGAACATAAATAGGGGATTAAGTAAGCATGTATATATATTTCCGCACCAGTTCTTGAACTTTTTGATAGCACCTCATACATGGAAAAGATAAGTAACAGAAAACCCTCACTGTTAATAAGATAATATATGGTTTATGACGTTTCATTAAGACTACGTTTAATCCTTAACGGTCTTTATCAATTATCAGAGAGATGGGTAGAAAGAACATATACGTAGCGGAGAGACGTGAGATGCAGAGATGGGCGAGTGACATCACTAAGTTTACAATCAGATGCGCCACTAAGCCAACTTCGGTACTTCTTCATACAGTTTACGTAATAGCAACGTCATGTCATATACGGTGAAAATAAGTATGGCAAGTGCATCAGAAATTAGGAATGAACCTGATTTCTGTGTGATGGTGTTGGCTTTAGCGACCAGAACAGATTCTGGACAAAGCCTGTTCCCTCTGTCTGTTTCACTGGTAACTAATTTAACTCTGGGGAAGTTCATAGGATGGTTCTCTATATATCTCAGGGTTATAATCATAACCACAATTTTTAAAGGAGTGGACCGGTAAGCCAGCGGAAGGCCTCGGTCAGATGACCAAAAGCTCCAGCTGCGGGTCATCATATGACTAAGACCCGCGTCAGAAAACACCTATCCTGTTTCCTGACAAACCTTACATAACCAAACCTAACCTAGAAGCTTCACCAAGGTCAAACTTGTCACAATCTCCACCGGGTATCATGTAGACGCCCACAGCGTTTCATTACATGCCGTTTACTTGGTGCTAGAAACTGTGGTGGCAACTCTGATGTTGACTTTGGTTAATAATAATGATAATAATTATGATAATTTTAGTTGAGTATGATACAATGTTTGTACAGGGATGGTTGACATTTAGTTGTCATATGCAGAACATTTCAAGATTGTGTTAAACATTATCAAGGTAATTGTTACACCAGCAAAGGTCAATGACAGGAAGAACTATGTGTCTGCTGGGGTTGGAGTCTTGCCTGGCACTCTGTAGTAACCGTCAGCAATAAAGTGCTGTGGGTAGGCATGTGGGTGAAGATAATTCCTGTGCGGCCTCAAAAGAAACCAATAACAGGCAATAACGTTCTGTTCTCTTGTCGTGATGAGGGAGGGCCTTGTTAGCTCTGTTGTACGTGGCTACGACATTTTATTAGCTCTGTTATACGTGGCTACGACACACTGTTAGCTCTGTTGTACGTGGCTACGACATTCTGTTAGCCCTGTTATACGTGGCTACGACATTCTGTTAGCTCTGTTGTACGTGGCTACGACATTGTTAGCTCTGTTGTACGTGGCTACGACATTATGTTATCTCTGTTGTACGTGGCTACATTCTGTTAGCTCTATTGTACGTGGCTACGACATTCTGTTAGCTCTGTTGTACGTGGCTACGACATTCTGTTAGCTCTGTTGTACGTGGCTACGACATTCTGTTAGCTCTGTTGTACGTGGCTACGACATTCTGTTAGCTCTGTTGTACGTGGCTACGACATTCTGTTAGCTCTGTTGTACGTGGCTACGACATTCTGTTAGCTCTGTTGTACGTGGCTACGACATTCTGTTAGCTCTGTTGTACGTGGCTACGACATTCTGTTAGCTCTGTTGTACGTGGCTACGACATTCTGTTAGCTCTGTTGTACGTGGCTACGACATTCTGTTAGCTCTGTTGTACGTGGCTACGACATTCTGTTAGCTCTGTTGTACGTGGCTACGACATTCTGTTAGCTCTGTTGTACGTGGCTAAGACATCCTATTAGCTGTACTTTACGTGGCTATGACATCCTATTAACTGTACTGTACGTGGCTAAGACATCATATTAGCTGTACTATACGTGGCTAAGACATCCTATTAGCTGTACTGTACATGGCTAAGACATCCTATTAGCTGTACTGTACGTGGCTAAGACATCCTATTAGCTGTACTGTACGTGGCTAAGACATCCTATTAGCTGTACTGTACGTGGCTAAGACATCCTATTAGCTGTACTGTACGTGGCTAAGACATCCTATTAGCTGTACTGTACGTGGCTAAGACATCCTATTAGCTGTACTGTACGTGGCTAAGACATCCTGTTAGCTGTACTGTACGTGGCTAAGACATCCTGTTAGCTGTACTGTACGTGGCTAAGACATCCTGTTAGCTGTACTGTACGTGGCTAAGACATCTTGTTAGCAGTGCTGTACGTGGCTAAGACATCCTATTAGCTGTACTGTACGTGCCTAAGACATCCTATTAGCTGTACTGTACGTGGCTAAGACATCCTATTAGCTGTACTGTACGTGGCTAAGACATCCTATTAGCTGTACTGTACGTGGCTAAGACATCCTGTTAGCTGTACTGTACGTGGCTAAGACATCCTATTAGCTGTACTGTACGTGGCTAAGACATCCTATTAGCTGTACTGTACATGGCTAAGACATCCTATTAGCTGTACTGTACGTGGCTAAGACATCCTATTAGCTGTACTGTACATGGCTAAGACATCCTATTAGCTGTACTGTACATGTCTAAGACATCCTATTAGCTGTACTGTACGTGGCTAAGACATCCTATTAGCTGTACTGTACATGTCTAAGACATCCTGTTAGCAGTGCTGTGTGGGGCAACATCCAACACACATTCCTGTGTACTTGAGGTCATACCTAATGACCATACAATAATAATTGTGATTAACTACTACTTATAACAATAATAATTGTGATTACTACTACTTATAACAATAATAATTGTGATTACTACTACTTATAACAATAATAATTGTGATTACTACTACTTATAACAATAATAATACGTAATTGGTTTTAAAACCTTTTGCATATACAATATTATCCTTATAACCAAAGTGAGGGTGAGATGAGAGGAAAAATTGAGAAGACAGGAGGGAAAGCTAAGAGGGAGATAAAGGTAGGGTGTGACAGGAGAGGGACACACTAGGAAAGATAGGATATATAGAAAAATGAGCGAGAGGAAGACACTGGAAAGGAAAGAGCGAATAAAAAGGGAAAAGATTGGGAAAGAGCGACTAAAAAGGGAAAAGATGGGGAAAGACGATTGAGAAAAGGGGTGAAAGGAGAGAATGGGTAAAAGGAGAGAAGAATAGGGTGAAAGGAGAGAATAGATAAAAGGAGAGAAGGGGTAAAAGAATAGAAGAAAGGGATAAAAGAATAGAAGGGATAAAAGAAGAGAAGAAAGGGGTAAAAGAAGAGAAGGGGTAAAAGTATAGAAGAAAGGAGTAAAAGGAGAGAAGAAAGGGATTACAGATGGGAGGTGCAGACTTCTTTATAAGAGTGTGTGTGAGAAGAGTGAAAGAGGTTGACATGTACACAAGGAGTGTGCTAGCTGACTGAGGGAGGGAGGGAGGCTGTGTTCTGCACGGAGGCCACCTGAATCACATAAGCGACCACACTGCCTCTTCACAGTGCTCTTGATCCAAGAAATTGAGCCTGCTACCCTTGAACTGAACCTTCATTCCTCCCACAGACACTGTATGACCCCTGCGGATTTAGAGCTTCCTGTAATAATAATAATAATAATATACCCAACTACACACACACACAGTATTTATAAGGGTAGTAAAAAACAAGTAACTTTAATGCAGGTGTAATTAAAAACATTAATGCAGGTGTAATTAAAAACATTAATGCAGGTGTAATTAAAAACATTAATGCTGGTGTAATTAAAAACATTAATGCAGGTGTAATTAAAAACATTAATGCTGGTGTAATTAAAAACATTAATGCTGGTGTAATTAAAAACATTAATGCAGGTGTAATTAAAAACATTAATGTGTAATTAAAAACATTAATGCAGGTGTAATTAAAAACATTAATGCTGGTGTAATTAAAAACATTAATGCAGGTGTAATTAAAAACATTAATGCATGTGTAATTAAAAGCATTAATGCTGGTGTAATTAAAAACATTAATGCAGGTGTAATTAAAAACATTAATGCAGGTACAATTAAAAACATTAATGCTGGTGTAATTAAAAACATTAATGCTGGTGTAATTAAAAACATTAATGCTGGTGTAATTAAAAACATTAATGCTGGTGTAATTAAAAACATTAATGCAGGTGTAATTAAAAATAATAAATTTTTACTTTTATGAGATACAAGGACAAGGTAAAAGAGGACACCAGTGGAAAAACTCTATGGAGAACAAGAACAAGAACACAGCTATGAACAACCATAATGTCAATAGTGTGTTGTCCGGGGATCACCTCACGAAGGATCAAACCTTTTTCAACTAAAGAAAAATCGGGTATTGGCAGATGACATGGCGAGTCAGATTTCAGATTTACAGAGGAAATAACCTAAACGTGGATGAAAGACGCACACAAATATTAGGTTATTTTACCAAGAAGAAATGTTGGAGTATGTTTAAAATAGTGAAGTGCAGAACTATCAACTGGGAAACCTTAACGTGGTGGTAGAGTTTATCTGGACAATTTATCTATAATAAATATAACTCATAACACAATATGGTGGTGTGGGTAGGTATACCACTGGAACAGAGTATAAACAACTGTGGAATACAACAAGCGAGGGTGTAGCAAGCCTGCAACACAGGTGAAGGCATTTTCAATGCAGGAAGATGTAAAGTCGTGGTGAAATTACATTTGCAACCGGTGGCCAGATGAAAGTGCTATGGATAAGTGTCACGTCCAGAAGTAATTACACCAGTTGCATATTTTGGTGTAACAGACATAAGTAATAACTACAGGCGTTGTGTATTATGGTGCAACAAAAGTACAACACCATCAGTAACTACTGCAATTGCTGCGTATTTTGGTGTACCAGAAATCCAAGAACCTTGAAAAGTTTACAGAATATTCACTTGAGAACTGATTCCCATGCCCACTGAAGCAGGGGCGACGGTATAAACAAACTACTTCGATTGATGCCAAGTTTACAACTCCTCCCGCCTCCCCACACTCCTCCTTGTAAAGTTGCCCAGCTCCTGTGCGTCCTTTAAATTCACCCGCTCTAAGCCCTCTAATTGAATGTACTTCAGGGGTTCACTTTCATCGGCACGCTTGGAGAGTCGTTCTTGGATCTTCTTGGCCTGCTCCTCTAGCTCCTTTATCTGTTTGCGCTGCTTCTCCTCCTCGCGGAGCTGCGCCTTGAAGGCCTCGTAGTCATCCCGCATATGAGGGTTCTTGTCCATCTCCATCTGCAGGGAGGAGGTGACATGGTCGGTGAAGTGCGTGTTGAGGCCGCGCATGAGTACGATGGTGTATACTCCCACCACCACAAGCACCACCAACGCATGGATCACCTTGGATGCGTTCACCATTGCTACTCAACGCCAATCACAACCTACTTCATCGAAGAATCTTGTCCTTGTAGACACACAAGGGTCCAGACACTAAAGTTAAATCTAGAATGAGGCATTGAAGATATGCCACCTTACGGTAATACGTGAACCTCGTAAATTTTGCAAGCATCTCTCCATACAATTATCAGCACTGACTATAATAGAAGTTAGTCCAAAACATTAGTTAATCCACTTAGCCTATTATGAGTGCTGATTGGTGGTAACTCAGTTGAAGAAGTCCATGACTATGGACCAGAACTTCTGCAGCTGAGGGACGCCGAAGGTGAGAAACACTACGAAGGACTGGGCGAAAATAAAGAACTTTAGGTTCTGTACATTTCGAGGGTTCTCAGCCCAGCTGGTCCAGGACCCGTCCTCGTCGCCGTCGCCGCCGCCGCTGCTGCTGCTGGCACCAGCAGCCGACTTGTCACCCTGGCCCTTGGTGTCTTTCTTGGAAAGATCGATGTCCTTCATGCGGTCCTTACGACGGCGCTCCACCTCGAACTCTGGCTCATGTCTCCCCATTACACCTGTATCCAGCAACACGGGTCGTCGATTCCGGTCCCTCACTTAGCAGTTACTCACAGCTCGGCACACACGTCTCCAATTGTCACGTGCAGGAAGGTGATCCTTGGAGGGGACAGAACCGAGGGTGATCCTTGGAGGGGACAGAACCGAGGGTGATTTTTAGAGCTGAGGGTGATCGTTGGAGGGGATAGAGCTGAGGATGATTCTTGGAGGGGATAGAGCTAAGGGTGATTCTTGGAGGGGAGAGAGCCAAGGGTGATTCTTGGAGGGGAGAGAGGTGCAGTGAGCCTCAAAACGCGACGTGAGGTGCACCACACAAGTCACTGCCACTGTACAGTGACAAGTGCCTCAGGCCAGGTCACGGTAGCCACTGTGGAAGCCCCACAACAGCCTCAACTGGATAAAGACAGATTATCGGACGGAGGATCAAGTCTCCACCATTTCTTGAGCTGAACAACCCACTCTGGATTAGTTTATAAAATACAATCTACGCTTACTAACACTTGTGGAAATCCTACAGTATTTTCTTTAAATGATGTGAACAGAAATCCAAACATATTATTATTTCAATACACTGGCTTGTAAACCCTCCTTGTATAGCATTACAGAGGAAGATCATCACTTGTGCTCGCATATGCAATCTGTTCTGGAGAATTTTAGGTAAACATGAAACAAGTGCAAAGTAGGAAAATACGACACATTGAGCCTAACTCAATTAGAACTTTTTGTTAAACAAAATTACATCTGCGAGCAGTGATCCGCTACCCTTATTTCTTCTGTATAATACTTACATTGTGGTAGCAAGAAGCCAAATATGTTTCCCTGTCATATTCCATCACACAGGATGGGTTTCTGTCATATTCCATCACACAGGATGGGTTTCTCTGTCATATTCCATCACATAGGATGGGTTTCTGTCATATTCCATCACATAGGATGGGTTTCTGTCATATTCCATCACATAGGATGGGTTTCTGTCATATTCCATCACATAGGATGGGTTTCTGTCATATTCCATCACACAGGATGGGTTTCTCTGTCATATACCATCACATAGGATGGGTTTCTCTGTCATATTCCATCACACAGGATGGGTTTCTCTGTCATATTCCATCACACACGATGGGTTTCTCTATATTCCATCACACAGGATGGGTTTCTCTGTCATATTCCATCACACAGGATGGGTTTCTTATATCAAGTGCTGAAATGTGTCAGACTGAGGTGCGGAAACTTCAGAAGGGTGATGAAGGTATCATCATGCATCCCACTACTTCAGTAGCTACGGGAACTTCAAAGGTTTAATCCCAGCAAAGCTGAAATTAATATTACTTGAAAATTACGCTCTCTCCCTCAGAGTGGGAGATTGGTACCACGAATTGGGGAGTACATGGGAAAGAGGGCAACAATAGTTACTAACTGGTGTTATTATAATCATTATTATGATCATCATTAATATTATAATCATGGGGAAGTGTTAAACCCATATCATGAAGCTTCTGGGAAATAAAGAGACAACTAGGTTTGATCTGAGGCAGGGAAGGGTTAGGGGTGACTTCCTCCCGTCAAGAACCCCCCTCACCGGCATCAAGACTCCTTGAAGGGAGTGATCATGTAAAGACCCACTAGTGCACCACCCTCACTCTTCACCTTCCTCCAGTGCGCTCTTGTTCCCTCAACCTGCGTTAATTAACCTCATCTCAGAAACTGATGTTATCCGCCCTTTACTCTTATCAAATCTGATCATTTCTCTTTTTTTTTCAGGAGCTGTATGACTAATTACGGGTTTAAAACTGCCATGCATATAACAGTGTATTACACTGCCCTGCAAATACCATGTGGTCAACTCCAGTGGCATCGCCTTTGTTGCTAGTATTATCATAACTACTTATTGTTCTACAAACTTTATTAAGGTTAAGTTACGTAAAGTTGGGTTTATTTGGTCAGATTATCGTTACGGTAATTAGTGTTAATCAGTTCGGGAAGTAAGCTTAATAATAGAAGCCAATACGTTGAAATAAGCACGTAAGTGCTTTGCATGCATGAGGTACCTGGAGAGAGACGATTGGAGTTTAATGAAAGCCTTTACTGACAACGTTTCGTCCATGCAATGAGCTTTTTCAAGTCACGTGATATTACACTCAATATACATGCATCTGTAAGTATTTCCATGGTGTGGGTGTTGTACAGCACGTCTCTGCTACGTGTGCCTCGACGCATCGCCAGTAACATTGTTTTTATAATCACGTCGTATACGTAGGATGACATTACTACTTATAATGACTAAGTAACTTAAAAACACTGGGTATCTGAGGTGGGTGTGATATCGTTTATAGTGCTCCAGTACTGACAGTTAACACCCCACTAACACACGCAGATGGTGCTGTACTGTAAATTATAATAATGACTCGAATACACACACACACAATAACCACCATACCAAACTCACCCACACCACCATTACACTCCATCTTACACCAACACAACACTGCCTCACACACCATCACCAACACTCTCCTTCACACAGCATTCGCAGTTTGAACATAAGAGCATGACACAGACCTTAATAATATGCTCCTGGCACGTTCATTTGCATAATTTCCCGTCATTAAATCGTGGAATTTGAATAACAAGACGAGATGGAGCCGCTGTTGAACAGCGAGCACCCTCTTCACACAACACTTACATGGAATACTTGTAATATTTTAGTTCTCTCCCTCCACCGCCTTCCCTCTCGCTCTCTCTCCCTCCCACTTGGGGACCAGAGCTTTCTGTTATTCTCCCCTGGCTACATGTATCTAGAAAGAGGTAACGGTAGGTGGAGTCGCTTAGTTATCTCTGCAATTTAGACCGAAGCCTCTTCCCGTGTTAAGATTATTACCACTTCTAATATTAGCTGCTACTGCTGTTCCAGCTACTATTATTAACACTGTAGATGCTACTGCCCCTCCACCTCCTGTTACTGCTACGTCTGCTGAAGTAGCAGAAGTGAAAGATTTGAAAGAAATGTTGCATAAACCAGGAGGAAAGCAGGGATGCAATAATCCCAATCAGAGAGCACTGTATCAACATCCGAAATCAGAAATATTGGCTGAACGAAGCTATAAGTTGTTAAAGAGGAAACTGAATATCTTCTAAAACTGCCTGATTAGCCGGGTTGCGATAGCTATGTAAGCCACTAGCACCAACAGCCTGACTGACCAGGATAGAATACATTAGATTAAGTTGAAGCAATATATTCCCTTAGCTAGCAACCCGGTACAATATATGTACAATACATGATTTAGTGCTTAAGATCTGTGAACAAATTTAGATAAGATTAAGGAACGAAGTATATGGTTATTCATAGGAGAGAGTGAGTGTTTAGTGACTGCTTCAGTGAACAGGACAGTCACATAGCGTACGATATATATGATTGTTCATAGGAGAGAGTGAGTGTTGAGTAGTGACTGCTTCATGGACCACCACAATCATACCGAGTGGAATAAAACGAGATCTAACCCAAGTTGTGTGACTATGTACGTCTAACAGTGTTCACTCTTGACATTAATACCCAACCCAAAAACATAAATTGAGAAACAGTTTATACAAAATATATTGATACATTATTATAATGACTAATAACAAGCAACCCTCCCCCCTCTCCTCCGACCTAGGTAAAATTAATAAATATCGTTGATGGACTGAGTTCACTGATAGGTTCAAATTAATTACGTTGTTTGCTTTGTTAGCAACATAATTAGATTAGATTAGATCAAATAAAGTGCAAGAGAAAGTTTTAACGCTCACTCCCTAGCCATAAATAAAAAAAGTGGAAGTGTGTAAGTGGTTTTTCTGGTGACCAGGAACAAAGCAGCTCCCCATCCCCAGCCTTCCTGCTTAATAAATAATAATATATTGATTTATACAAGTACATGTACAAGGTAGGCCTAGCTGACATTAATGACATACTACTATACATAAAGCCCCTTGTTATACAGAGCATTTCGGGTAAATTATGTCAGTTTTGTCTCATTATGCGACCCACACCAGTCGACTAACACCCAGGTACCTATTTTACTGATGGGTGAACATGGTGTGAGGAAACACGCGCAATGTTTCCACCCTCGCCGGGAATCGAACCCAGACCCTCAGCGTGTGAAACGAGAGCCTTGCCTACCAGGCCACGGGCCACTAGCTTTTCAAATGCCTCTTTCTCTCTGTTACAATACTGAACGCTCCACCAGCATAAAGTCGACTATTCAAAATGCTTAGCATTGTCGCACTGAAATCTACAAAACTTCTAGAATCACTGGTCAATCTGAATAATGGTTGAGATTATCATGTGAGGCGAGTTTTACACTGTTACCACCACCCAACCAGAGAGGCATCACCTTCAGTCACATCAGTGTAAAAAATGAAGAATCTTCAATATTTTACTCTAGCAGGATTGCT
Source organism: Cherax destructor (assembly GCA_009830355.1). Taxonomy (NCBI): domain Eukaryota; kingdom Metazoa; phylum Arthropoda; class Malacostraca; order Decapoda; family Parastacidae; genus Cherax; species Cherax destructor. The sequence continues at coordinate 52,302 of WNWK01006983.1, forward strand.
CGTCTTGTCTGTCTCAAGAACACGTAAGAGGGCAAGTAATCTTATAAACTTCTACTTACATTTAGTATATACCGTACTTTACTTTCCTGTATACTTCACGTAGCTCAGTTGGTAGCGCACTCACCTCACACACTGAGGTCCGTGGTTCGATCCCCGGTATGGGTGGAAACATTGGGGAGGTTTCCTTAAGATACCTGCTGTCCCTGTTCACCTAGCAGTAAATGGGTACCTGGGTGTTAGTCGACTGGTGTGACTCGCATCCTGGGGACAAAATTAACCTAATTTGCCTGAAATGCTCTGCATAATAAGGGGCTTTCTATACAGTATGTCACTGATGTCAGCTATGGTCTGTATACGTTACTTGTACAAATAAAAATAATAATAATAATAATTATTATTATTATTATGTATCCCCAAAGGATCATCTCTAACTGGTTGACGGATATTTTTCCCTCCAATATTTTCGTTTGTAATTTGAGAACACCGGAAAATGTTAGGCGCTGGTTTAATCTAATTAAGAAAAGGTTGGTGCAACTAGTGGCAAGGGCAGGCGCCCTCTGCTCTCTTCTGAGATGCTTCTAACTTTCAAGACTGGTGTAGCCTACTTAGAAGTAGTTTGGCAATGTTACTGGAGTGTGTCGGTGCCAATTAACAAATTTTATGGTGAGGTATTTTTTCTGCTAAGTAACTTGAGTATGGCTTTTCTGAATGGCTTCAATTTGATACAGTTCTCTCTTCAGGTCGGTTTCAAACCTTAAATGCGGATGTATCTTACTTATATAAAAAGGTTTGGATTGATTTTGGGCTGTGTGGGTGCCAATTGATTGAAAAAATTGGTAAAACTGAAATACGAGTTTCATCTGATAATTTGTGAATGCCTCATCCGACTGGCTTCAAACCTTCAATGACAATAAATTGAGACTGCAACTTTTGAGTGGCATGAAGCTTAAAGTGCAGGTGTATTCTGGGATAGCTACTGGTCTCTATGTGATAACTAGAGACTGCTTCTTGTAACTGGTTTCAAACTTTCAAAGCTGGTGTACTTTAGTGAAAAAATTGAATTGGTTCCGGGATGCATTGGAGCCTCTGTGTCCAGGACTGTAATTCAATTTTATAAGAGACTGACGAAGCCTGCTAAGCAAGCGAAACTTTTCATTAATAAAGAGAACCAAGTGCTGCAGATGTGTGTTACTCATCATAGGAGAAATGTTTCTGCTCTGCCTGACTAGATGTGTGGATAAATGTCTTAGAAAACTGACAAGTTAATAAATGAGACACTTGTTCAACATTTAAGTATCTTTAATCCAGAAACATTTTGCCAGCCAGTGGCTTCTTCAGTCCAGTGTGGAGAAAGTGGGACGAGTTACCTTAAACCTGAAGAAGCCAATGGCTGCAAAACGTTTCTGCAATAAAGATACTCAAATACTGCACAAGTGTCTCAGTTATGTGACTAGAGATGGAAGAAGGTTGCAGCAGTGTACAGTAGCTCCCATGGAGAACAATAGCTTCCATGGTTTCCAACACATTATCTAGAAAATTTTACAACTAACACTGCATCCATACCAAGTTTGGTTTGGATGCATCAGTTGAGGTTTCAATAACGTTCAGATATATATACAAGACATTTAACACGTTTGTTATTCATTGAAAAGACTGATGGAGGCTCGACCCCATAGCTGACAAACTATTTTTTCCATTATTTCTCACTGTTATCTATTTTTTCACGTATTTTGGTCTGATGATGGATCCTTAACAATATGGAAAGATTTGCCAATCATTTTCTCATTTCTTCCACAAAGTGGAAGACTGCAAAAATGTGTAGCCAATGAACTTTGACTTTTGAGCAAAAACATTTACATATATATTATAAAGGCTGAAAAGTGATGGAAATTTTTTTCACATATGTATCCAGAACAACATACAAAATAAAAATCCCATGACATCCAATGCCTGTGTTAGCCTGAAGGATGTTTTCTGGGTTCAACACCCCTGAAGCCCAGTCCCTGACCAGGTCTCCTGGTGGATCAAGGCCTGATCAACTAGGCTGTTACTGCTGATCCACACAATCCAATGTATGAACCACAGCCTGGCTGATCATGAAATGACTTAAGGAACTTATTAAGTTCCTTCCTGAAGACAGCCAGAGGTCTGTTGGTAATCCTCTTTATGTATGATCAACTAGGCTGTTACTGCTGATCCACACAATCCAATGTATGAACCACAGCCTGGCTGATCATGAAATGACTTAAGGAACTTATTAAGTTCCTTCCTGAAGACAGCCAGAGGTCTGTTGGTAATCCTCTTTATGTATGATGGGAGACTGCAGAAATGTCTTGGACCCCTTACACTTAACTGAATCTCTTAGTGTACTCATGGAACTCCTACTTTTCACTGGGGGTATTTTTTGTAGGGAGCAATTTCTGTGTGAATATTTGGGACCAACCCCTCTAGAATTTTTCAAATGTAAATTATAATGTAGTTTCCTCACCTGCAGTCCAAAGATTATATACAGGTCAAGGGACTTCAAACATCCCTAGTTAATTTGGGTGCTTGACTGAATTTATATATGTAGTAAAGGTTCTCTGTATATTCTCAAGGTCTGCCATAGAGAGAAAAATGACAGAAGACCAACAATGGCTTGACATTTCTTGTTTTGAAGGCTCACTCGCATTAGCTATGATGGTCTTGAGTTATGATAATTTTCAGTTACGGTTTACCCCTCATAAAGAAATTTAGTTTTGAGTTATGATGAAAAATTTGAGATAATATACACATTTGTAATTTAATTACATCATCTTTTGTGTTACCAAGTCATGATGGCCCCTAAATTGCACAATAAACAGGCAATTTATCTAAAGAACAAGAAATTGCAAAAAAAATTACAATGGAGTTGGATTTAGTGCACTGGTGTGTGAGTATGGCTCTCCACGATCAACATCTCTCCTATTATCAAACAAAACGAAATTATAAAGAATACTGAAGAGACTGACAATTCTAAGCTAGTAAAAAATGCATAGAAATTATCAGAGATGAGAAGACTGTTGTTTTTACAGATAGGAGGAAGATGAAGGGAGATACTGTGCCTGTAAGTTATACCTGAAGTGTGCATGCCCAAGGTACGTACAATGAAAGTTGAATTTCTGAGGTCTTGGAATGAATTACCATAAAACCAGGTTACGATAGTTCCGAAACACAATGTGATAGTTCCAAGACACAATACGATAGTTCTGAGACACGATACGATAGTTCTGAGATATGATATGGTAGTTCTGAGATATGATATGGTAGTTCTGAGATATGATATGGTAGTTCTGAGATATAATATGGTAGTTCTGAGATATGATATGGTAGTTCTGAGAAACCATGTTACGATAGTTCTGATGCAATACGTCTTCTGTAGCAGATTAAAGTTATAGATAGTAAATATATGAAATGTGTGCAAAACAAATTACATATAGTGAAACCTCAATATAACAGACTAATGAGGAGAGGGTGCAAATTTATGTAATTAAAAAAATTTGTGTATTGCAATGCCTGATGCGACAGACATGGTCGGTTGTTTGGAGAGCCTACTGGACACGCAATAATTTCATCAAACAAAATCTCGATGTAGCAGACTTGCTGCAATATACGTATTCAGAGCCTACTAGACACACACTACCACTATCAGATAAACTCTCGATTCAACACTGCCACGTGTCATGCCCATTAATATTTTTTATGCTTATTTATGGTTATGTATAGACTGTTTTTATAGGAACATGCAACCTAACCTATGAACTGGTCGGTCCTCCACTGTCATGTCATCTGCCTTTAACAAACTGTTCGATACACAGTTCCAGTCCAAAAGACACTTCCTTTCAAGAAGCAAGCACATTAGCTAGAACGTTAACTCCATTTCAACTGGCCAGATTTTCTAGTTAAAAAGGGAAAGTTTTTAAATAATAGAAAAATAATGAGTCACATGTTAAACATCAGCATACAGTAATTAATGTAGTTTTACAACATAAAATAACTTACACAATTATGAAAGAGGGGATTCCAAACAATCGTATAGTAAACTGAAACCTGGGCTCCTGCAAGGTCCACTTTACTTACATGTTCACATAAAAAAATCATTACCACTGCCTAAAAACATATGTCAAGTTTTAATAACATTAAACATGTATATAGTAAAACCTCAATTTAACGGACCTTGATTTTGATTAACAGATTTTTGATGTAATGAACAAAATCCAGACAGTGGACAAAGTTCATGGTTTCCAGAAATTTTCATTATTACAATCATGGCAAAACAATCTCATTATCTAGACAATCGGCATCACCAGATAACCTCTTTCCCTATAAATTTACTAAACTGAGATTTCACTGTACAATTTATCTGTACACTCTTATCTGTTACACTACATTTATCTGTTACTAATACAGCACAGTAGTAAGTTTGACCAATCACAATATTTATCATTAGAATAGTTAAGTTTATTTAGCTACATGTACACATAAGTACAGCTACCAAACACAGTTTAACATACAGATGGGCCCAGCTTATACAGCAGGTTAGGTTCCGAGCTACTGCTGTAAAACGAAAATCACTGTAAAGTGAATTATAGCCTATTTTAATACTTTCAAAAGCATATAAAAGCCTGATAACATGTTTGCACTATCAAAGCCTGATAACATTTTGCACTATCATATATTAAATGAGTAATATAGCTAGGCCTAAAAAAATGCATATACATGTACAGTACACACATTACTTGCCTTAAAATATTTTCATCCTTAGTTTATACTGAGTAATGAATATATTTATTGTAGGAAGTCTGAATAAATGAAGAATGGTTATAACTTAAAACCGCTGCATTAGAGAAACAATGTAAAGCAAAGAGCTGTAAAGCGGGGCCTGCCTGTATCTGTAATTACCTAGGGCAACCCAAAAAGTCAAAGTGACTTATTTCCAAAAACATAACAATTCTACTTCAAGGTTTCAAGGGACAGCAGAACATGCTGTTCCAAAAAGCAGGATTATTATATTATATTTTTTTTTTTTTATTAACACATCGGCCGATTCCCACCAAGGCAGGGTGGCCCGAAAAAGAAAAACTTTCATCATCATTCACTCCATCACTGTCTTGCCAGAGGGGTGCTTTACACTACAGTTATAAAACTGCAACATTAACACTCCTCCTTCAGAGTGCCGGCACTGTACTTCCCATCTCCAGAACTCAAGTCCGGCCTGCCGGTTTCCCTGAATCCCTTCATAAATGTTACTTTGCTCACACTCCAACAGCACGTCAAGTATTAAAAACCATATGCCTCCATTCACTCCTATCAAATACGCTCACACATGATTGCTGGAAGTCCAAGCCCCTCGCACACAAAACTTCCTTTACCCCCTCCCTCCAACCTTTCCTAGGCCGACCCCTACCCCGCCTTCCCTCCACTACAGATTTATACACTCTCGAAGTCATTCTGTTTTGTTCCATTCTCTCTACATGTCCAAACCACCTCAACAACCCCTCCTCAGCTCTCTGGACAATCGTTTTGGTAATCCCGCACCTCCTCCTAATTTCCAAACTCCGAATTCTCTGCATTATATTCACACCACACATTGACCTCAGACATGACATTTCCACTGCCTCCAGCCTTCTCCTCATTGCAACATTCATCACCCATGCTTCACACCCATATAAGAGCGTTGGTATAACTATACTCTCATACATTCCCTCTTTACTTCCATGGACAAGGTTCTTTGTCTCCACAGACTCGAAGTGCTCCACTCACCCTTTTCCCCTCATCAATTCTATGATTCACCTCATCCTTCATAGACCCATCCGCCGACATGTCCACTCCCAAATATCTGAATACATTCACCTCCTCCATACTCTCTCCCTCCAATCTGATATCCAATCTTTCGTCACCTATTCTTTTTGTTATCCTCATCACCTTACTCTTTCCTATATTCACTTTCAATTTTCTTTTACACACCCTACCAAATTCATCCACCAACCTCTGCAACTTCTCTTCAGAATCTCCCAAAGCACAGTGTCATCAGCAAAAAGCAACTGTGACAACTCCCACTTTGTATTTGCTTTATCTTTTAGCCCAACACCTCTTGCCAAGCCCCTCGCATTCACTTCTCTTACAACCCATCTATAAATATATTGAACAACCACGGTGACATCACACATCCTTGTCTAAGGCCCACTTTTACTGGGAAATAGCCCCCTTCCCTCCTACACACTCTAACCTGAGCCTCACTATCCTCATAAAAACTCTTTACTGCTTTCAGTAACCTTCCTCCTATTCCATACATCTGCCACATTGCCCCTATCTACCTATCATACGCCTTTTCCAAATCCATAAATGCCACAAAAACATCTTTACCCTTATCCAAATACTGTTCACCTATATGTTTTCACTGTAAACACTTGGTCTACACACCCCCTACCTTCCTAAGGCCCCCTTGTTCATCTGCTATCCTACTTTCTGTCTTACTCTTAATTCTTTCAATAATAACTCTACCATACACTTTACCAGGTACACTCAACAGACTTATTCCCCTATAATTTTGCACTCTCTTTGTCCCCTTTGCCTTTATACAAAGGAACAATCACGCTCCTGCCAATCCTAGGTACCTTACCCTCTTCCATACATTTATTAAATAATAGCACCAACCACTCCAAAACTATATCCCCACCTGCTTTTAACATTTCTATCTTTATCCCATCAATCCCAGCTGCCTTACCCCTTTCATTCTACCCACTGCCTCACGAACTTCCCCTACACTCACAACTGGCTCTTCCACACTCCTACAAGATGTTATTCCTCCTTGCCCTACACACGAAATCACAGCTTCCCTGTCTTCATCAACATTTAACAACTCCTCAAAATATTCTCTCCATCTTCCCGATACCTTAACTCTCCATTTAATAACTCTCCTCTCTATTTTTAACTGTCAAATCCATTTGTTCTCTAGGCTTCCTCAACTTATTAATCTCATTCCAAAACTTTTTCTTATTTTCAACAAAATTTGCTGATAACATCTCACCCACTCTCTCATCTGCTCTCTTTTTACATTGCTTCACCACTCTTTAACCTCTTTTTTTCTCTCCATATACTCTTCCCTCCTTGCATCACTTCTACTTTGTAAAACCTCTCATATGCTAACTTTTTCTCCTTACTACTCTCTTTACATCATCATTCCACCAATCGCTCCTCTTCCCTCCCGCACCCACTCGCCTGTAACCACAAACTTCTGCTGAACACTCTAACACTACATTTTTAAATCTTTATTTTTTTTTTATTAACACATCGGCCGATTCCCACCAAGGCAGGGTGGCCCGAAAAGAAAAACTTTCATCATCATTCACTCCATCACTGTCTTGCCAGAAGGGTGCTTTACACTACAGTTATAAAACTGCAACATTAACACCCCTCCTTCAGAGTGCCGGCACTGTACTTCCCATCTCCAGAACTCAAGTCCGCCTGCCGGTTTCCTGAATCCCTTCATAAATGTTACTTTGCTCACACTCCAACAGCACGTCAAGTATTAAAACCATATGCCTCCATTCACTCCTATCAAATACGCTCACACATGCTTGCTGGAAGTCCAAGCCCTCGCACACAAAACTTCCTTTACCCCCCTCCAACCTTTCCTAGGCCGACCCCTACCCCGCCTTCCCTCCACTACAGATTTATACACTCTCGAAGTCACTCTGTCTCGTTCCATTCTCTCTACATGTCCAAACCACAACAACAACCCCTCCTCAGCTCTCTGGACAATCGTTTTGGTGATCCCGCACCTCCTCCTAATTTCCAAACTCCGAATTCTCTGCATTATATTCACACCACACATTGACCTCAGACATGACATCTCCACTGCCTCCAGCCTTCTCCTCGTTGCAACATTCATCACCCATGCTTCACACCCATATAAGAGCGTTGGTATAACTATACTCTCATACATTCCCTCTTTACTTCCATGGACAAGGTTCTTTGTCTCCACAGACTCCAAGTGCTCCACTCACCCTTTTCCCTCATCAATTCTATGATTCACCTCATCCTTCATAGACCCATCCGCCGACATGTCCACTCCCAAATATCTGAATACATTCACCTCCTCCATACTCTCTCCCTCCAATCTGATATCCAATCTTTCGTCACCTATTCTTTTTGTTATCCTCATCACCTTACTCTTTCCTATATTCACTTTCAATTTTCTTCTTTTACACACCCTACCAAATTCATCCACCAACCTCTGCAGCTTCTCTTCAGAATCTCCCAAAAGCACAGTGTCATCAGCAAAAAGCAACTGTGACAACTCCCACTTTGTATTTGCTTTATCTTTTAGCCCAACACCTCTTGCCAAGACCTCGCATTCACTTCTCTTACAACCCCATCTATAAATATATTGAACAACCACGGTGACATCACACATCCTTGTCTAAGGCCCACTTTTACTGGGAAATAGTCCCCTTCCCTCCTACACACTCTAACCTGAGCCTCACTATCCTCATAAAAACTCTTCACTGCTTTCAGTAACCTTCCTCCTATTCCATACACCTGCAACATCTGCCACATTGCCCCCTTAAATCTACCCCATACATTTTCAACCCCATTGCCTACACTCTCACTAGCCCATCTATCCTCCAATAGTTGTTTATATCTTACCCTAACTGCCTCCTCTTTTAGTTTATAAACCTTCACCCTCTCTTACTTACTGATTCTGTTTTCCTTGTATCCCATCTACCTTTTACTCCCACTGTAGCTATAACTAAAAAGTGATCTGATATATCTGTGGCCCCTCTATAAACATGTACATCCTGAAGTCTACTCAACAGTCTTTTATCTACCAATACATAGTCCAACAAACTACTATCATTACGCCCTACATCATATCTTGTATACTTACTTATCCTCTTTTTCTTAAAATATGTATTACCTATAACTAAACCCCTTTCTATACAAAGTTCAATCAAAGGGCTCCCATTATCATTTACACCTGGCACCCCAAACTTACCTACTACACCCTCTCTGCATGTTTCTCCCACTTTAGCATTTAGGTCCCCTACCACAATTACTCTCTCATTTGGTTCAAAAGTTCCTATACATTCGCTTAACATCTCCCAAAATCTCTCTCTCTCCTCTACACTCCTCTCTTCTCCAGGTGCATACACGCTTATTATGACCCACTTTTCGCATCCGACCCTTATTATACAGAATAATGTGGTAAACCCAAATGGGTCAAACATCGCTGAATCAGAATGGCTGTTCACTTTACCTGTGTTTCGTGTTACCTATTCATTGTAAAATAATTATAAGTCTTGTTTATAAAGTATAACTTCAGTATGCCTGAGCTGCTCTGTATAATCAGTGGCCTTCCATTATGCTGACCCATGACACTTACCTACTTTTTTGTTTTGTCACCATTTGTAATAATTTTAAATTTTTTGGAAATAATGGCTTGTATTTGTATTATTAGCTACCCTCCTCTCTATACATGTGTAATACTGTATGATGTATGTAAATAGTTTAGAAAACTGACAAGTTGAGAAATGAGACACTTCTGCAATGCTTAGGAATCTTTATTACAGAAATATTTCTCCAGCCAGTGACTTCTTCAGTCCAATACAGAAAAAACAGTGGAAGATGAAGAGGAGTTTGAGGTAATTAGTCCCTCAGCTTGGAGTCGATGCATTCAGTCCATTTTTCAATGTGTAATACTGACGGGTAGGAAGACAGAGTATATACAGCACAGCCTTTTTCTGGGACACCCTTCCACTCATGACAGTTTTATCAACCCTAGTGAGGTATTCACGGGTGTGGGTCTTGAAACAGAACTGTGCTAGGCATCACATTCACTTCAACGATTGTTACTAGTATTAGAACAATTATACTTCAACATTTGTCCTCGCCTGATACAGCATACCCGGGTATAATGGATAAAGGCTGTTTCTAGAAGTATATCTCTCTAGGGTTAAAGCTCTAGCCCTGGGGCTCTTAACCTGTTTATGATTACAGACCTACAATGGATTGCCCAATATGTGCCCATACCCCCTTCACCAGACTGTGGAAATTATTATCATCAAGTCATACTGATACCTAATAAGTACCAGTATGACTTGAACAGATGTCAATGGCTTGGCTTTACTTTATAGTATATGGATAGCCAGTGGCGTGCAGAGGGGGGGGCCGAAGGGGCGGTGGCCCCGGGCATCCAAATGGGGGGGGGCATCCAATTAGAGGGGGAAATAAGATAGTGATTTTGAAATTTCAGCGATGATAAATCAAGTTTTGGATTTATCACAGATGAAGAAAGTGCAACCGAGTGAAGCACAGAACAGGAAAAAAATAGGGCCAGAGTCGAAGAAGATTCCCATCAAAGAGGGACATTAGATGCATGGATAAAAAGAAGTAAAGAAGTAGGAGAACCTGAAGAGGTAAAAGATGATGTCTGTACAGAGAAGGATTTTTCTGATACGGACTCAGCTCAGTCAGATCATAATACTCTGTCTCCTCAGTCTCATCAAGATGATGATCCATGTTTAGAAAATAAAGATTTTAGCATATTTTTGCAAAGAAACTATTTTGGAAAGGATGACGGTTTCTCCACTTGGAGAAAATATAATCCACGAATACCTGGCCATGAGAAAAGCCCTTCTCATAGAGCTCACATGAGGGAATACCTGAACCTTGTAGTTCGACTCCATATTCAACTATGATAGATGCTGAGCTTCAACAGCAAATGTCTGCTGAAAAGAAAAAAATGGAAAGCTATAACTGAACGGATTGTCGAGGTTATATCCTTTCTGGCAAAACAGAATCTGACCAATTGTGGACACTGAGGAGAAGGAATTTCTAGGTTATCAGAGCCAGAGGAGTCAGTCGGTGAAAATACAGGAAACTTTCTAGCAACAATCAGACTTTTGGCCAAATATGATGTAATCTTAGCAGAACACTTGCACAGAGGGAAAGAGAAACCAAAAAGTGTCACCTACTTCTCCAACAAAATTAAAAATGAAATAATTGACCTTCTTGGTGAAACTGTCAAGAAAAATTTATTTTTTGAAATTAAGGATGCAAAATATTTTAGCATAATGTTGGATTCAACTCCAGATATTGCCCATGAAGATCAGATTTCTGAAATTCTGTGTTACGTTCATATTGATGAAAATAGAAATGGAGAAATAAAGGAGATATTTCTGGGATTTTTTCTAGTGAACAAGAAAGATGCAGTCAGCCTTGTAAATAAAATTCTGGAAAAATTGGAAGAAGACAAAATTTCCATGAATGACTGTCGTGGCCAAGCATATGATAACGCAGCAGTTATGGCTGGAGTGAGAGGTGGTGTTCAAAAAAAAATTATTGAAGTTAACCCAAAAGCTGTGTTTGTGAACTGCGAGAACCACAGCCTCAATTTGGCTTGTGTCTATGCAAGTGAGGTGCAACCTGTTGTTGCTACATTTTTTGGCTTTCTGGAAAAACTTTACTTTTTTTTCTTAGTTGGGAAGTGTTAAAATCATTTGTCACTCGGACTGTGAAAAGACAGTGCGACACAAGATGGAGTTCCCGCCATGATGATGTGCAAGTAATCCACGAAAAGTGTGACAATGTTGTTGCAACCCTTCAACACCTGCTGGAAGGAGAATTTTCAAGGGAAACCAAATCTGATGCAGGATCGCTAATGAACTCTATTCAACAGTTCCCGTTTATAGCTTCATTAAATTTTTGGCACCCAGTTTTATCATCAGTAGCGAAAGTCTCAAAATGTTTGCAGGATCTGAAAATGGGGTTCCATGAAACTTCTTGTGATCTGAAAGGACTTATTCATACCTTGAATTTGAAGAATGACAAAATTACCCACAATTCAATACATTTGGCTAATGAATATATTGTGATAATTGGAAAATACCAATTGCACGAACAAGGAGAAAAAGAATAATGCCTGGGCAGTCAGCAAGAGATAGTGGACAGACAGCACAAGAAGAAATGAATAGAGTAATGGTAGAGATTGTGAAGGGATTAAAAACGGAAATTGACTAATTTTCATTTCTTCTGAACTTGAATTCAGTAGTAATTGAAGATGAACAAGAGATAAATTAAAAGAGAAATCTTCAGACTTTACAAATTATTATGATAATAATGTGGCAGCCATTCAGTTATATGACGAAATTATTGATTTAGTGATGCTCCTTCGAGCTGGAGGGAATAGAATTTCCCCTGATCGTAAAGATGCTCTGGAGTCTTTACTGCAGTATGGGAGGGATGTCTTTCCGACGCTGTGTGTTTCATACACATTACTGCTTACAATCGCATTTTCAGTCGCAAGTTGTGAAAGGTCATTTTCAAAACTGAAATTAATAAAAACATATCTGAGGTCTTCAATGCCATAGAAGCAACTGACCAACCTGGCTTTAATAAGCATTGAAAAAGAATTTCTCACAGCTGATGTAAAAAGTGTAGTTGTTCAAGTGTTTTCTGACAGGAGGTTTCATTTGGGGAAAAGAACTTAATAAATTTGGTTGATTTATATTTAAATGTAATAAAGTGTTTATTTCATGTTTCATCTGTGTTTACATATTCAAAATATCTCCCTTTCTCATATTTCTCAGTACTAGGCCTTATACTTGAGTGTTTGGGGCATACAATCAAGGAGTTGGCCCCGGGCATCACCAGACCTCTGCACGCCACTGTGGATAGCTAGCAACAGAACAGCTGATAATTTATTCTAATCTAACAACTTTTTTTAAAATTGTTCCAAGATCGAGTCCCATACCTCCATTATTTGGTTTCTATACTCCCATTATTTGGTTCCCATACCCCCAGCAGGTAAGGATACTCCCAGTTAAAAACTTCTATTGTAGCCCAGGAAAAAGATTCCTCTGATAAAAGATTATTCTGTATTGTGCCCTCATACCCAGCAATGGATCGTCTTTCATGAACTAATGTTCACCACAAGGTATAACAGGTTTTACCCCACAATGAAATGGCATAAAAAAAATCTGACTGATCACTAACATTTAAAAGAACAGTATATAATAAACCCAACATTTCTACTATTAAATACAGTAGGACCCCGTATCAGCGGAGTACATGTTCCAAGGACCTGCCATGGAAACCGAAACCGTGGATGGTAGCAAACCCTATATATACCTATTATTAAGTTTAACTGATAAATTATGCACAATAGGTGGAGAATACAGTGTAATAATTTTTCACTGATGGGAAGCACTTCACAGCTTCTCTTAGGCTTTGAAGAACTGCCAGCTTCTCTACTTTTGCACTTTGGGGCCATTATTATAATGCAAATTAAGAGGTATTTTTGGGCCACAGTAAACTGTGGATAACTGAAATCATGAATACCGAATCAGTGGATACGGGAGCTCTACTGTACTGGTATCGGGTGAATTAGTACTAGTATTTTATTCTCAGGTTCCATTTGAACATTACATTTTTTGCGCTAAATCATTCAAAATTGCTGTGGACATATATATGAGATAGTTTTGAGTTAAGGAAATATATAAAAACTAATATATATAACACAACCAAACCCAATGTTATTGTTATTATAATTATTATTATAGTAACAATACCCAAATAGTCAATGGTCTCTGTCGCTAAATTTTGAACATTTCATGAATTTTATGAGATGGATTATCACTGAAAAAAACCCAAAGCCCAATCTAGCCAGACTGAATACAAACTGGTCAAAACATTCATGTAACAGTCATTAAGTGTACTCATGTAACAAGTCACAAACATTACAAGTAACAGTAATTAAGTATGCCCATGTAAGTAAGTAAGTAAGTTTATTCAGGTATACACAAATACAGTTACATAGATTATCATACATAGCAGCATATGTGTAGAGAACCTAGGATAACCCAAAAAGTCAGACAGTGACTTATTTCCATTGGGGTCCACACCAAGTCACAAACATTACAAGTAACAGTAATTCAGTGTACTCACGTACCAAGTCACACACATTACAAGTAACAGTAATTCAGTGTACTCACGTAACAAGTCACAAACATTACAAGTAACAGTAATTCAGTGTACTCACGTAACAAGTCACAAACATTACAAGTAACAGTAATTCAGTGTACTCACGTAACAAGCCACAAACATTACGAGTAACAGTAATTCAGTGTACTCACGTAGCGAGTCACAAACATTACAAGTAACAGTAATTCAGTGTACTCACGTAACAAGTCACAAACATTACAAGTAACAGTAATTCAGTGTACTCACGTAACAAGTCACAAACATTACAAGTAACAGTAATTCAGTGTACTCACGTACCAAGTCACAAACATTACAAGTAACAGTAATTCAGTGTACTCACCAAGCCGGTCACACACAAGTCTTGCAACAACAGCAACTCTCCTCCTCCATATTACAGCCCAGAATTAACGTTTACACTGCCTATACACACTAAGTTACACTCACAGTCTACACTCTGAGAGTTCACACTCACTGGGTTACACTCACTGACACTTAAACAATATTACGAGGGCGACACTGCTCCAAAACTTTTGTGAAACTCCAGAATAAAGAAAATCTTCCAGACATTGTTGACAACAAGTTTTGTTTTGAATCACCAGAGTTAATTACCAAGACCAGAAGCACCTGTGTTAATGTGTGTGTTGAGCATCCCAGGTGGCGCTGATATCATTGACTTTCTTAATGCATGGATGTGGTGCGTCCCAGATGGCGCTGACATCATTAACTTTCTTAATACATAGATGTGGAGCCTCCCAGATGGCGCTGACATCATTAACTTTCATAATACATAGATGTGGAGCCTCCCAGAAAGCGCTGACATCATTAACTTTCTTAATACTGCCTGCACATGTCAAAGGCAGTCATAGCATGAGCCAGTTCAAGAAGAGAACCAAAAAGTACCTAATGAATGTAGCGACAGAAAGGGAGGAGAATGATTTTTTATTTTTTTAGTTAACACACATGTATATGTAAATAACTCTTTTTACCTTATTCCTAGTATACATATATCCTTTATAATATAATGACATATATATCCTACAATGTAAAAATTAAGTATAAAAAGGACCCCAATGGAAATAAGTCACTCTGTCTGACTTTTTTGGGTTATCCTAGGTTCTCTACACATATGCTGCTATGTATGATAATGTATGTAAATGTATTTGTGTATACCTGAATAAACTTACTTACTTACTTACTTACTATACATAGATGTGGAGCCTCCCAGATGGCGCTGACATCATTAACTTTCTTAATACATAGATGTGGAGACTCCCAGATGGCGCTGACATCATTAACTTTCATAATACATAAATATGGTGCGTCCCAGATGGCAATTAACTTTATAATAATAATAATAATAATAATAATATTTATTTCTACAAGTACATGTACAAGGTATACAGGCCTAGCTAACATCAATGACATACTACTATATAGAAAGTCCCTTGTTATGCAAAGCATTATGGGCAACTTAGATAAATTTTGTCCCAGGATGCGACCCACACCAGTCAAGTAACACCCGGGTACCTATTTTACTGATAGGTGAACATGGACCGAGGATCGGTCCCTGGACCTCAGTGTGTGAGCAGAGTGAGCTAGCGATCGAGCTACGGTACACGGAAGTGTACTCACCTATTTGTGGTTGCAGGGGTCGATTCATAGCTCCTGGCCCCGCCTGTCGTATGCTATCGTATGTGTAGGTTATCCCAGGTGGTGTTGACAATCATTAACTTTTCCTGGGAGATTAATAGTGCCTACAAACTACAATACTGTATTCACAACACAATTGTTTTGTAAGCTTTTTGGGTTTAGGCTTTTCGGAATAGTTTAACATACAAAATCGTTACAATTGTGTTTAGATCACACATATTTATGGGCACATAAAAAGTACATTATGTAAGATTTAGGCTAGGATAACCCAATAGTCTAACAATATGATTTATTTTTTTCAACAAGTCGGCCGTCTCCCACCGAGGCAGGGTGACCCAAAAAGAAAGAAAATCCCCAAAAAAGAAAATACTTTCATCATCATTCAACACTTTCACTTCACTCATACATAATCACTGTCTTTGCAGAGGAGCTCAGATACGACAGTTTAGAAGTCCCTCTAAACTGCCAATATCCCAAACCCCTCCTTTAAAGTGTAGGCATTGTACTTCCCATTTTCAGGACTCAAGTCCGGCTAACCGGTTTCCCTGAATCCCTTCACTAAATATTACCCTGCTCACACTCCAACAGCTCGTCAGGTCCCAAAAACAATTCGTCTCCATTCACTCCTATCTAACACGTTCACCCACGCTTCCCTCCAACCTTTTCGAGGACGACCCCTGCCCTGCCTTCCTTCCCCTACAGATTTATATGCTCTCCAAGTCGTCATTCTACTTTGATCCATTCTCTCTAAATGACCAAACCACCTCAACAACCCTTCAGCCCTCTAATACTTTTAGTAACTCCACATCTCCTAATTTCCACACTCCAAATTTTCTGCATAATATTTACACCACAAATTGCCCTTAGACAGGACATCTTCACTGCCTCCTCGCTACATCATTTACAACCCATGCTTCACACCCATATAAGAGTGTTGGTACCACTATACTTTCGTACATTCCCTTCTTTGTCTCCATGGATAACGTTTTTTGTCTCCACAGATACCTCAACGCACCACTCACTTTTTTTCCTTCATCAATTCTATGGTTAACCTCATCCTTCATAAACCCATCTACTGACACGTCAACTCCCAAATATCTGAAAACATTTACTTCTTCCATAATCCCTCTCTCCAATGTGATATCCAATTTTTCTTTATCTAAATCGTTTGATACCCTCATCAACTTACTCTTATTTATATTCACTTTCAACTTTCTACCTTTACACACCCTATTTGTATATACCTATTTATACCTTAACATACATGTATAATAAAAAAAATGTTAAGATACACTTGTGTTAAGAATTTGGTTTACATTATTATTTACCTGTTTGTAATTAATCTATTTTACTTGCATATTTGTACCTACTTACGTGAACAGTGGTTTAGTTAGTTTAATATCTTTATTATGCACCCCATACCCATCCTGTGGGCGGTAGTCAAAAGATTACAGAGGTACATAATTGGTCCATTGACTGGACTCCAAAGTTTTGATAGCTGAACAAGTTACAGCGGTAATGAACTAGATCTGGTCACAATTATGACAAGTTGCAAAGGTAATGAACTCCAGGTAGAGCTGGTCACACTCGTGACAAGTTACAAAGGTAATGAGCTCCAGGTAGAGCTGGTTACAATCATGACAAGTTACAAAGGTAATGAGCTCCAGATAGAGCTGGTCACAATCATGACAGTTACAAAAGTAATGAATCATAATCACATCATACATAGTTACAATCATAAACAAATTACAGAGTAATGAGGAACAAACATTCTAGGGAATGCATCCATTGCCCTCAACAACAGATGTTGCAAGGTGCCTGTCCCTCTTCGGCAGGACAGCCAGACAGCCATTGCAAACAGCAGCAGGTTGCACCAGGATCTGCTGCTTGCAGGAGCACCATCGACCCTCCCCAAGAGGTCCAAGAGGTCAGCGACTTCGCTAGCAGCCCGAGGGAGAGCTGCCCTGGGGACGTGCCAACGTCCTGGTGGACGCCAAGTTGATTGCAGATCCCAGGCCCTCTGTCTGCTGGGAGGGGCTGTTGGTTGTTCCCACCTGGAGCCCTCCGGGTGCCCAGACATCCACCGTGTGCACGGATGTTGAAGCTTGATGAACTGAGTGCACACTGCCTGTGGCACACCTGACAGCTGCCTCGCGGTCGAACTCCACGGCGCTGCCTCTGCAGTGGAGGCTCCCGTGAGCGCGGCACACCCTGTGTCATCGCTGACATCATGGGCTGGGAGGAAAAAAAGGTGACCAGTGGACCTTCGTTTTTCATAATTAATCCGTTCCAGAGAGTGTGACTAATGGCAAAATTGACGATTTGCGAATCCATTTTCCCCATAAGAAATAATGTAAATCCAATTAATCCGCTCCAAACACCCAAAATTATTAAAACAAAAAAATTGACATGAAATATAGATGTATATACACAGAAAACAATGAGACATGAAGAATAAAACAATAATAACATGACAAGATTCTTCTTAGTGTATGGAAGATGGGAGGAGGGGAGAGGATGTAGAAATTACTGTTTGGAAGGGGAATCCCCTTCCATAAAGACTTCAGGTACCAAGTCCTTTTCTGGGGTTACTTCCCTTCTTTGGTTTTTAATGCTACTAGGACCAGCTTGAGTCACTGCACACCTGTGACACTAAATATCTGTCCAGAGAGCTCTGTTTCTGGCGTCCACTTTGCACAAATGTCATTAATCTTTGAAGGCACCATCTTAAATCTCTTCCTCCTCCCCTAAAGCAATTTCCTGAGCTGTGGTCTGTTGTAGATGAAAGTCTTGCAGCTCTTCAGTAGTTAGCACTTCATTGTGGTCCTCCACCAACTCTTCCACATCCTCGCTACTCAAATCCAACCCCATGGAATTCCCCAATGCCACAATACTTTCCACAACTGGCACCGGCTCCTCAGGGTCAGCCTCATTATTATTATAATCAAAAGAAGCACTAAACCATAGGGGTCATACAGCGAAGGGTCAGCCTCAAACCCTTCAAAATCCCTCTCTTGGACACAATGTTCTCCAAGTCGAGTTCTAAGTCCTGGAAGTCACTCCCTCCCAAGCCTTACCTATAAGGTTTATGTAATGGAGGATATTGAAGTGATCTTTCCAAAACTCTTTTAGGGTCAATTCAGTGTCCGAGGTTATGTCAAAGCACCTTTGAAACATTGCTTTGGTGTAGTTTTTTTAGAAGTTTGAAATGATCTGCTGGTCCATGGGCTGGATGAAAGGAGTGGTATTTGGGGGCAAGACCTTCACTGTGATGAAACGAAACTCCTTCACCATTTGCTCTTCCAAGTCTGGAGGATGAGCAGGAGCATTGTCCATTACCAGGAGTTCCAATTTATTTTCCAGGATTTATTTCTTCACACTGGGGCCAAACACTTCATTGAACCAATCAAGGAAGATTTTCCTTGTGACCCATGCCTTACTGTTAGCCTTCCACATCACACACAAATTAGCCTTGGCGAAACTGTTTTTCTTAAACACTTTGGGATTTTCAGAGTGATACACCAGTAAAGGCTTCACTTTGATATCCCCACTAGCATTACTACAGAACATGAGAGTTAGCCTGTCTTTCATAGGCTTGTGTCCTAGCAGTGCCTTTTCCTCTTGCGTTATGTAGGTCCTCTTTGGCATTTTCTTCCAAAAGAGGCCTGTTTCATCACAATTGAACACTTGCTGGGGTTCAAATTGTTCTGCCTCTATGTACCCCTTGAATTCCTGCACATATTTTTCAACCACACATTTGTCAGAACTCGCAGCCTCACCATGCTTTACCACACTGTGTATGCCACTACGGTTCTTAAATCTTTCAAACCAGGTTTTGCTGGCCTTAAATTCACTCACATCAGCACTCGTTGCAGACATTTTCTTTACGAGATCGTCATGCAACTGCCTTGCCTTTTCACAAATTATCGACTGCGTAACACTATCTCCTGATAATTGTTTGTCATTGATCCACACCAAAAATAACCTCTCCACTTCTTCGAGTATTTTTCATCTCATTTTTGTGAGCATATTGACCCCCTTGTTTACGATGGAAGCGATGGTTGTATGGGGTTTCCCATACAGCCTGGCAAGCTCCGCCACACGCACACCACTCTCATATTTTGCAATGATCTCTTTCTTGAATTCTATTGTGTTTCTAACCTTTACCAAAGGGCTGTATCTAGGAAATTTCTTTGGGACCATGGTGGCTTATTTAGCAGTTGCAAGCACTAAAACGAATGGAATACTGTATTAAGAAATTTATCGTATGAACGCGTTGGGTGATGGTCACTCGCTGATAAACAATGCCACACTGTGAATGGTGTGTCAGGGCCGCTCGGGGCCGCTCATACGCATTCGAAACAAACGACTATTTGCAAGCCAAACGATTTGCGAGTGAATATTTTGACAAAAAAAAGTTACGATTATCAAAAAATATGAATTGCGATGATTACGAAATACGAGGGTCCACTGTACTTACCTATTCGAATTTACCTAATTTTTACAAAACTGTGTATTTGTCCACTTGTGCTTATTTGTAATTATGTACCTATTTTTGATCTCATGTCAGAGACACCAATACAAAATACACCAGCACTAAGTTTGAAGCTGCTCGGAATTTCTATTCTCAAGTCATTTACATAAAAAAAAAAAATTAACTGTCCATCCTCAGTTATTAATGTTGAAGGTTTGTGGCCAGCAGACGAGACATAAATAATTGCATAAAAAAATCGTATTCCATTAGTCTAGTCCTGCCTATCTCAATGCATGCTACAGAATGTAGCATAAATTTCTAATGCAGCTAAATATTTAAATAATTTTGTATCTACATATAGTACCCATTTATGAAACATCAGCATTTAAAGCTTTAATAATAATATTCACAGGAGCAGAATTAAACTATTTTTTTTAACACACCAACCATCTCCCACCGAGGTTGGGTTACCTGACAAAGCAGAAAACACCTTTATCATATTCATTCAATCACTGTCTAGCCAGAAGTGTGTTGATGGTCATAATTTATATGACCCTCCAAACTGCAACATCTGCACCCCTCATTCCAAGTGCAGGCACTGTCCCTGAATCCCTTCATAAAACTGTTACCCTGTTCACATTCCATCATTATTATTATAATAAAAAGAAGCGCTAAACCACAGGGGTCATACAGCGCCGTCACACTCCACCAGCATGTCGGGGATGGGGGGAAACTTGCCTTCACACACTAACACTTTAAAACCTAGAGGTAATGTAATTTACATCTTTAAAATAAATTATGGTATTTTTTTTTTTAACTACCGCACAGTATATCAGAAGGCAAAGTCAAAGGACCATGTAATGTATTATAAGTTTTATTATATTCATTAGGAAGCACTGAACCCATTAAGTGGGTAATAAATTATTATTATTATTAAAAAAAGAAGCGCTAAACCACAGGGGTTATACAGCGCAGAATTATTATAATCATATCTAAGGGGGTAATAAAGCACCTGGAGAATGGGAGAATCAGTCAGTCCAAGGCAAGGGAGTTAGGTCCAACCCTTTGGATCAAGAGCCTTCCATTCCTCTATTTGCAATCTGAAAGCACTGAAGAATGCTAAAAGAATTTTGAATGCTGTGCTATACTAGTTAAGATAGTTGTGAAGAAATGAGAGGTAATCAGATCTGATCTGAGGGTTCAGCATTGTGTGACCCTTGTGGGTTGTGCTTAGCTTTGATTGTAATAATTGATCAGAGGGTAAAAGTAGCTTCATTTCCTGGGAGTAAGAGCTCTTTCACAAGCATGAAGGCATCCCTGGAAGTGAATGAAATGAAAAAATCTAATGGAAAAGGTTTTTAGTTTATGTATACGTATTAAGATTAAAGGGTATATAATACACACATTTTGTACAAGATTTATTCTTAAATTTTTCATCAGCAGTTCACATACAAGCAAAAAAATTGCTGATAAATAAAAACTTATCTCCAAAGAAAACAGAAAATTGCATAAATTTATTAAAGCAGCTCAAGTTACAAATAGGCAGAATTATATAATTTTTAATATCAGTAATTGCTCAGCTCTTATAATCATAATTATTGGCTAGTAAAAACTAGCAAATGTAAGAAAAGTGGTGATAATAATAAAAACATAACTTCGTTCTGCTCTCACAGGAAGAATCAGTCCTACCTACAAATCCCTTGTAACTTCTGCAACTTTTAATTTAATGAAATGGGTTGGCAGACCGTTTCAAATTTTGTTATTGGCAAAAGCCATCCTATGGCTGAACATGCTGCTTCAACTTTTTTAAGCAAATAGAGAAATACATTTTAACTATTTCCATGCCTAAAATAGTAAATCCTATTTTTTCTCCTCCTTTTTCTTATCTTTATCCTTTTCTTTATCCTTATCATGTTGGGTGAGTGAGCCCACAGCCTCCTTCACAACCTGGCTCTGAGGATCCACTCCAGGCAAGTTCTGCAACACACTCTCCAAGAAAGCTGGATCTGCCATTACCCGTGAGAAATCTTGCTCTTCCTCTTCCTTCTTTGCCTGCCAAATTGAAGAAGTTTTTGGGTATAAAGCAAGCTGTATTAATATTAATTGAAGGGAGCCACTAAACCAACAGGCTTCATACAGAACATAGGGAATGGGAGGTTCACTTTTATATTTTTTATACTTACAAAATGTTTGGAAACAAGTTCCATTTGTGTTTTTGATATTGTCTATTAGTATAATAAAATAGAAAAAATACTTATTTGGTGTTTTATTAAGAATTGCAAATTTGCAACATTCAGAATTTGACACCCTTTAACGATCGGGACCGTCTACAGACGGTCCTTGAATATTGGCAATTGCGCGAAGTTTTTTAGAATTTCAATTATATGGGCTCATTATCCTTACATTGAGCTACTCTATCCACTCATATGAAATACATTTCAAAATTATCATTTTCCAGGGAGTGCCCGGTAAAGGGTTAAGATCCCCAACCACAATTACTCTCTCACTTGGTTCAAAACTCCCCACACACTCACTCAACATTTCCCAAAATCTCTCTCTCCTTTACACTTCTCTCTTATATTCCCTCTTTACCTGCCATAACTGATTATTCAACATTATTGCCACTCCTTCTTTAGCTCTAACTCTATTTGAAACCCCTGACCTAATCCCATTT
The DNA here is from genome assembly GCA_009830355.1 of Cherax destructor. Taxonomy (NCBI): domain Eukaryota; kingdom Metazoa; phylum Arthropoda; class Malacostraca; order Decapoda; family Parastacidae; genus Cherax; species Cherax destructor. The sequence goes on from WNWK01006983.1 coordinate 75,104, forward strand.
ATTTCTCCCCACTGAAACTCTCCTACCCCCTTCAGCTTTGTCTCACTTAAAGCCAGAACATCCAGCTTCTTTTCATTCATAACATCTACAATCATCTCTTTCTTATCATTCGCACAACATCCACGCACATTCAAACATCCCACTTTGACGGTTTTCTTCTTTTTAGTAAATCTATACAGGAAAAGGGGTTACTAGCCCATTGTTCCCGGCATTTTAGTTGACTTTTACAATACGCATGGCTTACGGAGGAAAGATTCTTATTCCACTTCCCCATGGATATGAAAGGAAAAGCAATGAGAACAAGAACTATTAAGATAAAATCAAAGAAAACTCAGATGAGTGTGTATACATAAACGTGTACATGTATGTGTAGCGTGACCTAAGTGTAAGTAGAGGTAGCAAGACGTACCTGAAATCTTGCATGTTTATGAGACGAAAAAAAAGACACCAGCAATCCTACCATCATGTAAAACAAATACAGGCTTTCGTTTTACACTCACTTGGCAGGACGGTAGTACCTCCCTGGGTGGTTGCTGACTACCAACCTACTACCTGAATTTGAGGTATCTGTGATGACAAAAAACGAGGTGTCTAGGACATTAACCCTATTATTCCCAAAAACTACTTAACTTCACTTAACGTTATTTTAAACTTGCATGCTGATTTTCTGTGTTGTGGGAGAATTGACTGTCTATACAAAATTTACAAAAAGACTTACATGTCCATTAACAAACTGCAAAATACCAACTCAAATGTACATACTTCTCAAAGATTATGACAACAAACCTTCAAGCTTTCTGCAGGCTTAGCAGCTGATGTAGGTGGATCAACATCCATTGGTTCCTCCTTTGGTTCTGGAATGGTATAGTTTCAGCAATAATTAAATTTAAAAAGTAATTTTTTTCATCAATACAGCTGTATCCCACCAAGGCAGGGTGACCTACAAGAAAAACCTAAGTTTTTCTTTTTAAATTTAGTAATTTATACAGAAGGGGTTAGTAGCCTCTTGCTCCTGGCATTTTAGTTGCCTCTTATGACATGCATGGCTTATGGGAAAAGAATTCTTTTCCACTTCCCCATGGACAAAAAAATAAAGTATCTAATGCTATTTAAACTTATAATTTTTGATTGAACAACAAATACTCCACTAATTAAAAGTAACTGCCACTTAATGCCTTTTTCTACATTTACCCTCCTAACTTACCTGATTGTTAGTAAATTGTCTTTATGATCATTTACTGGTGACAATTCTTAATTTTTGTTAGAATGTTCAGCTTCATTTCTCTATTCATATACATTTCTGAAGCATTTTGTATGCCTGCCTAGCATTTATCAAAAATGATATAGTTTGTGCCAACTTTTGGAAAACAGTTTGATGCAATGGTTACTCCTAAGCATTTTCCCCCCTTATCTAATTTAATAAATTATTCCCTTCCTCCCTACTCAGCAGAACTCTGCATTCCTTCCATCATCTCCCAACTACATTAAGTATCTCTGATGAGTTAAAGTGATTGACTTTTTTTTCCCCTCCTCCAATGTTTTTGTAACTTTAGAATGCCTTATCCAATTGGCTTAAAAATTTTCAGTAATCAAGTATTGGAACCAGGAAAAGGTTCTGAAAACTATCGGCAAGTGCAGGTGCCCTCTAGATAGTTTTATATAAATCAATCCAGATTTATGGTGTGTGCGATAACCTGAGAAAGCCTTTTCTCTCAGCATCGAACTTCAACATTGGTTTAATCTACTTCTGAGGTTGGGATTGTTATTAGAGTATGCAAGTGCCAATTTGCCAGCTTTATTTTAATTATGGTGGTATTTTTTAATGAAATAATTTGAGTATGCCTCTTCTGAAAGGCTTCAATCTTTAATGACTGAAGCATCTTACAAACAGGGTGGCAGCTACGGTGCTTGTCAATAACCTGAGTATGCAACTTCTGAGGGGACTATAAACTTGCAGTGCTGTTACATTTTGGGATCACTAGAGAATGCCTTTTCTGACTGGCTTTAAACTATCAAAGCTGGTGTGTCTTAGTGAAAGGTTCAAATTGGTTTTGGGCTGTGCAGCTTTTTTTTTTTTTTTCAACAAGTCGGCCGTCTCCCACCGAGGCAGGGTGACCCAAAAAGAAAGAAAATACCCAAAAAGAAAATACTTTCATCATCATTCAACACTACGGGTCACCTTTTTCACCTCACTCATACATAATCACTGTCTTTGCATTGGCACTCAGATACTACAGTTTAGAAGTCCCTTCAAATTGTCACTATCCCAGACCCCTCCAATAATACTGTAGCCATGTCTCCCTGTTAATCTGCCATTTTTTAATGAAGAAATTGGGATATTAATTTCCATGGTATAACTTGTGAATGCCTCTTCTGACTGGTTTCAAACTGCATTAGAAACTTGGGTGCACTCTGTACTATTCATTTTGCATGCAAAGAGGTCAAGGGAGGGGAGGATTATGGGATATGGGGAAACCTTTCTCAGAACACACAAGCTAAATTTGCACTTGGCGTGATTAACTTCTTTAAATTTTTCAATTACGTATTGCCATTTATCTAGGTCCTCTTGCAGCTTTATACGTACTATGTAGTTCACTATCATTTGTAAAGAATAGTACTGAGGTGGAGGTATTAGGATGGACAGCATTGGGAGGAAGGGTGTTTGGAAGATGTGATGGTGAATCTGCTGTCTGTTAGGTCACACAGAGCCTTGATAAGAAATGGGCAATAAATTAATATATAAAACTTACTGCAATCTTGCATGGATATTTGCATAGCATATGCTATCTGCTCCTCCTCAGTCATTGCAGAGAAATCTGGAATAGCTGTAGAGGGAAAGCTGCCACCTGAACTACTGCCCTTGCCAGCACTACTAGCTGAACCACTGCTAGCAACAGCACTTCCAGGAGAGGGTGTAACTGTAGCACCAGCTGTCTGTGGCAAAGCCCCTGCTTCCAGGGACATGGCCAATGCCTGCTGCAGCATTTCTTCTTCAGACTGACCACCTGTTTAAAAATATTAGCTGTATCTATTAGTAGTTTAATTAATATACATCCGTTTTCAAGAGAAAATAACTGACAAAAATTTAAGGCTATAGTGTAACATAATTAAAACAATCAGCAGCCATAAGGTGAGTACAATATACTGCTGCCATTTGCTATATTTTCAAAATAAGTGTACTGGATGTGCCAACATCACTAAGAAAGGTTCAATCATTAGAAATATAGACTTTAGGTCTTAACAATGTAACTTGAATATTTAGTTAATCCCAACTACAGAAGTTACAAAATTATTTGAAGTAAACCACAGCATCAATAAATGAGATTTTTTCTTAACCAGTCATCTCCTGCCAATGCAGGATGGAAATATCCCCCCCTCAAAAAAAAAAAAAAAAATATTTTAGAGCCAGACATACACAGACACTGTCATTTAAATGACTATGAACTGCAACACCCTCACCCTTCCCTAACAGTGAAGGCACTGTCCTTACCACCTCCAGGTCTCAAATCTAGGTAACCAGTTTCCCCAGAATCCCTTCACAAAATGTTACCTTGCTCACACTCCAACAGAACATCAAATATCAAAAACCACACTTCTCTCCACTGATCTAACAAAAAGAACCCCCTACCACTTAAAACCATGACCAAAATAGCTCAACCTCTCCTCCACCCTCTGAGTTACCCCACACCATCTTTTACTCTTACACTCCAAATTCTCTGCATAATAATCACCCCACATTGCTTTTGAACATGTTATCTCCACTCCCTCCAGACTCATCACTGCAACTTTTTAAGATCATGCCTCACCCATATAAAAGTGTTGGTACCACCATACAGTAGTACATTCCTTTTTTGCCTCCACAGATAGACTACTTTCATTCTATAGATGCTTCAACACACTTCCTTTTTCCTTGTGTCTATTCTATGGTCCACCTAGTCTTTCATAGACTCATCTGATGTAACATCCACTTCCATATATCTACATGTATTCATTTCCCCACAATCACTCTCTCATAATCTAATATTACCTTGCTCTTTTTGTATATTCACTTTTAATTTTCTTCTTTTACACACCTTCCCAAACTCTACCAGTAACGTTTGAAATTTCTCTTCACTATCCTAAATGAACTATGTCATCAGCAAAGTACAACTTTGATGCCTCCCATTTTACATCAGATTCATTATCTTTTTGTCCCCACAACTCTACTCAACACCCAAGTATTCACTTCTGAAAATATTAAACAACCATAGTGATATCACACATTTATGTTAAAGGCCTAGCCTCAGCCTCACTCTTCTCAAAAATTCAATTATTGCTCTTAGTAACCTAATGTATATCTATTTCATACATTTACAACATCTGCAACATAACTGAATTGTTATATTTTTTCTCAAATATTTTTAAGATGAACTTCAAATATTTGGCTAGATGGAAATTAATCATCTTTATAGCAAATTTTAGATATAATTCATTATCTTTTGACTGGATGATACTGTAACTGATTACTGTAACTGATTACTCTAAACAGAGATATGTCCAGGCATTACAGATACATATAGAGTATATAGTTACAGTACATGTTAATCTCACCCTCAGTTGGTGCTGTGGTCTGGGGAGTTGGAGTTGTTGTGGGTGCCTTGGGTGTTGTTTCCATGGGCGTTACAGCTGTCGTTGATTCTTGAGCAACTCTTCGCTCCTCCTCCTGTTGTCGTTGCCGCTGTTCTTCCATAGATACACGCAAAGCCTAATAAACAGTACACAAAACATAAGCAAGCAGAAACATTTCCTACAAATGCAAGGTAAACAAAAAAAATAACATTTATCATACTCACTAGGTGCCTTTCCAGCTAGTAGACACTTCAATCCATTATTATAACACTTGACCATGACCTTTCCACACCACTTTCAGGGTACAGACAATGTTCTCCTCAGTTAATAAAGCTCAAATTCTGTATGTTATGTTCACAAGGTTTCTTCAGAAGTATCATCGCATTAGCACTCAAAGATCATGCCAAATTTTACAGATTGCTTACATCCACTCACTCGATAAAAATACTCCCATATGCTTGCTGAATTTTCAAGCCCCCTGCCTCTTCCACCTGTATGTAATCCATTCATTTTTCCAAAGACCAAGCCTTAGCGATGAAAAGAATGATATACAATATTGTAGTAAGTGATGTTCAAAACCTTATTTTGATTTTTTTTAAGAAATGCATTGTCAGAGAGGGTGTAGTAGGTAAGTTTGGGGTGCCAGGTGTAAATGATAATGGGAGCCCTTTGATTGAACTTTGTATAGAAAGGGGTTTAGTTATAGGTAATACATATTTTAAGAAAAAGAGGATAAATAAGTATACAAGATATGATGTAGGGCGTAATGACAGTAGTTTGTTGGACTATGTATTGATAGATAAAAGACTGTTGAGTAGACTTCAGGATGTACATGTTTATAGAGGGGCTACAGATATATCAGATCACTTTTTAGTTATAGCTACAGTGGGAGTAAAAGGTAGATGGGATACAAGGAAAATAGAATCAGTAAGTAAAAGAGAGGTGAAGGTTTATAAACTAAAAGAGGAGGCAGTTAGGGTAAGATATAAACAACTATTGGAGGATAGATGGGCTAGTGAGAGTGTAGGCAATGGGGTCGAAAATGTATGGGGTAGATTTAAAAATGTAGTGTTAGAGTGTTCAGCAGAAGTTTGTGGTTACAGGCGAGTGGGTGCGGGAGGGAAGAGGAGCGATTGGTGGAATGATGATGTAAAGAGAGTAGTAAGGGAGAAAAAGTTAGCATATGAGAGGTTTTTACAAAGTAGAAGTGATGCAAGGAGGGAAGAGTATATGGAGAGAAAAAGAGAGGTTAAAAGAGTGGTGAAGCAATGTAAAAGAGAGCAGATGAGAGAGTGGGTGAGATGTTATCAGCAAATTTTGTTGAAAATAAGAAAAAGTTTTGGAATGAGATTAATAAGTTGAGGAAGCCTAGAGAACAAATGGATTTGACAGTTAAAAATAGGAGAGGAGAGTTATTAAATGGAGAGTTAGAGGTATCGGGAAGATGGAGAGAATATTTTGAGGAGTTGTTAAATGTTGATGAAGACAGGGAAGCTGTGATTTCGTGTTAGGGCAAGGAGGAATAACATCTTGTAGGAGTGTGGAAGAGCCAGTTGTGGGTGTAGGGAAGTTCGTGAGGCAGTGGGTAGAATGAAAGGGGTAAGGCAGCTGGGATTGATGGGATAAAGATAGAAATGTTAAAAGAAGGTGGGGATATAATTTTGGAGTGGTTGGTGCTATTATTTAATAAATGTATGGAAGAGGGTAAGGTACCTAGGGATTGGCAGAGAGCGTGTATTGTTCCTTTGTATAAAGGCAAAGGGGACAAAAGAGAGTGCAAAAATTATAGGGAATAAGTCTGTTGAGTGTACCTGGTAAAGTGTATGGTAGAGTTATTATTGAAAGAATTAAGAGTAAAACAGAAAGCAGGATAGCAGATGAACAAGGGGGCTTTAGGAAAGGTAGGGGGTGTGTAGACCAAGTGTTTACAGTGAAACATATAGGTGAACAGTATTTGGATAAGGGTAAAGATGTTTTGTGGCATTTATGGATTTGGAAAAGGCGTATGATAGGGTAGATAGGGGGCAATGTGGCAGATGTTGCAGGTGTATGGAATAGGAGGAAGGTTACTGAAAGCAGTGAAGAGTTTTATGAGGATAGTGAGGCTCAGGTTAGAGTGTGTAGGAGGGAAGGGACTATTTCCCAGTAAAGTGGGCCTTAGACAAGGATGTGTGATGTCACCGTGGTTGTTCAATATATTTATAGATGGGGTTGTAAGAGAAGTGAATGCGAGGGTCTTGGCAAGAGGTGTTGGGCTAAAAGATAAAGAAGCAAATACAAAGTGGGAGTTGTCACAGTTGCTTTTTGCTGATGACACTGTGCTTTTGGGAGATTCTGAAGAGAAGCTGCAGAGGTTGGTGGATGAATTTGGTAGGGTGTGTAAAAGAAGAAAATTGAAAGTGAATATAGGAAAGAGTAAGGTGATGAGGATAACAAAAAGAATAGGTGACGAAAGATTGGATATCAGATTGGAGGGAGAGAGTATGGAGGAGGTGAATGTATTCAGATATTTGGGAGTGGACATGTCGGCGGATGGGTCTATGAAGGATGAGGTGAATCATAGAATTGATGAGGGAAAAGGGTGAGTGGAGCACTTCGGAGTCTGTGGAGACAAAGAACCTTGTCCATGGAAGTAAAGAGGGGAATGTATGAGAGTATAGTTATACCAACGCTCTTATATGGGTGTGAAGCATGGGTGATGAATGTTGCAACGAGGAGAAGGCTGGAGGCAGTGGAGATGTCATGTCTGAGGTCAATGTGTGGTGTGAATATAATGCAGAGAATTCGGAGTTTGGAAATTAGGAGGAGGTGCGGGATTACCAAAACGATTGTCCAGAGAGCTGAGGAGGGGTTGTTGAGGTGGTTTGGACATGTAGAGAGAATGGAACGAGACAGAGTGACTTCGAGAGTGTATAAATCTGTAGTGGAGGGAAGGCGGGGTAGGGGTCGGCCTAGGAAAGGTTGGAGGGAGGGGTAAAGGAAGTTTTGTGTGCGAGGGCTTGGATTTCCAGCAAGCATGTGTGAGCGTATTTGATAGGAGTGAATGGAGGCATATGGTTTTTAATACTTGACGTGCTGTTGGAGTGTGAGCAAAGTAACATTTATGAAGGGATTCAGGGAAACCGGCAGGCCGGACTTGAGTTCTGGAGATGGGAAGTACAGTGCCGGCACTCTGAAGGAGGGGTGTAAATGTTGCAGTTTTATAACTGTAGTGTAAAGCACCCTTCTGGCAAGACAGTGATGGAGTGAATGATGATGAAAGTTTTTCTTTTTCGGGCCACCCTGCCTTGGTGGGAATCGGCCGATGTGTTAATAAAAAAAAAAAAAAAAAGCATTGTCAATAGCAAAGTTAAAATCAAGGGTAAAACCATGTTATAGTCACGGTGAAACACTAAACTTGTAAGGGTCATATAGGGAAGGAGAGGTAATCAGATATGATTCAGGGAAGATTAGCTCCAATTTCTTGGATCAAAAGTCCTTCAAATCAAGACACTTCCTTACAGGGTCTGGAACCACAATACTGCTATCATGGCCCACAGTCCCAGTTGACATTCTTTGTGCCCTTTTGTACATGGGACTGAAGGACCTAATACCTGAAGCACACCACACATTCACCATAAACAGAGAAAAATAGGATGCAATTACTAAAATAATCACACTCAACATTTAAAATTCACACCAGTAATACAAAGGAAACTGCCACAGAAAAGGCAGTAATAAAAAGTAAAAGTTCACTCACTAGTGCCAGTTCCGGATCTTCGTTTGGATCAACGCCAAACTCAAAGCCTTGACCAGTAGCAAAGCTGGCAGCAGGTCCTCCATCCTCACCCTGGTAAAACATAAAACATTTTATGGTACTGTATTGTACTCTTTGATGCTAATTTATAATTAATAATGATGATGAGAACTGATCAAAGTAGAATGACTTGGAGAGCGTATAAATCTGTAGGGGAAGGAAGGCTGGGTAGGGGTTGTCCTCGAAAAGGTTGGAGGGAGAGGGTAAAGGAGGTTTTGTGGGCAAGGAGCTTGAACTTCTAGCAAGCATGTGTGAGCGTGTTAGATAGGAGTGAATGGAGACGAATTGTTTTTGGGACCTGAAGAGCTGTTGGAGTGTGAGGAGGGTAATATTTTGTGAAGGGATTCAGGGAAACCGGTTAGCCGGACTTGAGTCCTGGAAATGGTAAGTACGTACAATGCCTGCACTTTAAAGGAGGGGTTTGGGATATTGGTAGTTTGGAGGGACTTCTAAACTGTCGTATCTGAGCGCCTCTGCAAAGACAGTGATTATGTATGAGTAAGGTGAAAGTGTTGAATGATGAAAGTATTTTCTTTCTTTCTGGGTCACCCTGCCTCTGTGGGAAACGGCCAACGTGTTAAAAGAAAAAAAAATTGCTATTTTTCTAGGTAGTAGGTTGGTAGACAGCAACCGCCCAGGGAGGTATTATCGTCCTGCCAAGTGAGTGTAAAACGGAAGCCTGTAATTGTTTTACATGATGGTAGGATTGCGGGTGTCTTTTTTCTGCCTAACAAACATGCAAGATTTCAAGTACGTCTTGCTACTTCTACTCACACTTAGGTTACACTACACATGCATGTACAAGCATATACAGTGGACCCCCGAGTTTCGTAAAAACTTCACTCCTGAAGTCTGCTCATGTGCCATTACCGAACGAATTTACTCCCTTAACCCTTTACCAGGCCACGCATCAAATTTGAGACACTGCAACATTTGCAACCTATATTTTGATAATATAAGCAATTCTAAGACATATTTATTTCTGTTCATTTGTCAAGTTTATTTATTTTAGGCGCCTCTTAAATACCCTCTATGGCAGAATCAAATATGAGGCACACCTGGCCTGGTAAAGGGTTAAGGAAAAATTTCACGTAGGTTAGTCTATTTCAGACCCCCAAAAATACACTTCCACAAGAACTTACAAAATTATACTTACATAATTGCACGATTTCCGGGGTATTCGTTAACCGAGGGTCCACTGTACGTAGTATATACACACCCCTCTGGGTTTTCTTGTTTTCTTACTAGTTCTTATTCTTGTTTATTTCCTCTTATCTCCATGGGGAAGTGGAACAGAATTCTTCCTCCGTAAGCCATGCGTGTCGTAAGAGGCGACTAAAATGCTGGGAGCAAGGGGCTAGTAACTCCTTCTCCTGTATACATTACTAAAGTTAGAAAGAGAAACTTTTGTTTTTCTTTTTGGGTGACCCTGCCTCAGTGGGATACAGCCGGTTTGTTGAAAGATGAAGAATATATATATACACACACACACACACACACACACCCAAGACTTGTTCCGGAGCTAAGGGGCATGTCCTATGAAGAGAGGTTAAGGGAAATCAACTTGACGACACTGGAGGACAGGAGAGATAGGGGGATATGATAACGACATACAGTGGTACCTTGACTTAAGAGTCCCCCAACTTACAAGTTTTCCGAGTTACGAGCCGCCGCTCGGTCGATTTTTTGCTTTGAGTTGCGAGCCAAAATCTGAGTTACGAGCGAGCTTCAGATACGCCGCCACTAGTTAGCGGCATATCTGAAGTCAAATCCAACATTGTACCCAGATGAATGTCAGGTACTTCGTCCCATCCCACATGCTCTTCCAAGACATAACTGGAAGGCTAATAACTCCCACACTAATCCCAGATTGTAGTGAGGCACCTCGTCCCTTGTCTGGTTCTCATATAAATCCGGGGAAGAGGTAACCTTCATTTCAACACTCAAGAGTTTTTCCAGAAACATTAAGGTGGGTGGAGTACTGATAGTGGTGAGTGGAGTAGTGATGGTGGTGGGTGGAGTAGTGATGGTGGTGGATGGAGTAGTGATGGTGGTGGATGGAGTAGTGATGGTGGTGGGTGGAGTAGTGATGGTGGTGGGTGGAGCAGTGATGGTGGTGGGTGGAGCAGTGATGGTGGTGGGTGAAGCAGTGATGGTGGTGGGTGGAGCAGTGATGGTGGTGGGTTGAGTAGTGATGGTGGTGGGTGGAGTAGTGGTGGTGGTGGGTGTAATGAGGGTGGTGGGTGTAGTAGAGATGGTGGTGGGTGGAGTAGTGAAGGTGGTGGGTGGAGTAGTGAAGGTGGTGGGTGTAGTAGAGATGGTGGTGGGTGGAGTTGTGAAGGTGGTGGGTGGAGTAGTGAGGGTGGTGGGTGGAGTAGTGATGGTGGGTGGAGTAGTGATGGTGGTGGGTGGAGTAGTGAGGGTGGTGGGTGTAGTAGAGACTGTGGTGGGTGGAGTAGAGAAGGTGGTCAGAGTATACAATACGTATTTCTTATTTATAAATACATTTTTCTTATTTAAAAACCCATAACAAAAAATTGGGTGGTTTTTTGAAGGCTGGAACAAATTAATGGCATTTCAATTAATTTCAATGAAGAAAATTTATTTGATATACGAGCAAATTGAGTTACGAGCTGGGTCACGGAACGAATTAAACTCGTAAGTCAAGGTACCACTGTATAAAATACTGAGAGGAATCGACAAGGTGGACAGAGACAGGATGTTCCAGATGGGACACAGCAACAATGGGTCACAGTTGTAAGTAGAAGACTCAGATGAATCACAGGGATGTTAGGAAGTATTTCTTCAGTCACAGAGTTGTCAGGAAGTGGAATAGTCTGAGAAGTAATGTAGTGGAGGCAGGATCCATACATAGCTTTAAGAGGAGGTATGATAAAGCTCATGGAGCAGGAAGAGTGACCTAGTAGTGACCAGATCACGATAAATGTTTTTGTGGTAATAATAACTCCAAGTGTACTTGCCTGCACTATGGGCGATGACAAGAGGGCATCAGCCAAGTGTGGTGATGGTGGAACAGTGACAAGGTGAGAGCTGCCACCCTCACGGCCATTGATAGTGCTAACCATAGCTTCCAGTAGTGTCTGGTTACAATCCTGCAAAAAAATAATCTGTATAGCATCTTGAAAAAATAGTAGCAGACTAAAACTGCTTAAAATCTATTTTTTTTTTTTTAAGTAACATTAAAGGTTTACTGTGCACTAAGATTTCACAACTTACCGTTTCACCAAAGTTAATGATGTCAATGTTGACTTTTTCCTTCTTGAGGCGTTTGGCCACTTTGACAATCTCCTTTTCCTCCACCTCTACTGGGCTACCCACAAAGGCTACAATACGCATCTTATGATTCTTGCTCTGCCGATGTTTCAGAGCCAACTGCATATAGGGAATATACAGTATATGCCTTATTAAACGAGTAAAATGACATAAGTTATTCATGTATTTGTACTTCAGGACTAAGGAACACAATTAAGCAATATTATTTTAAATTTTCACATTTATATACAAATAGATGCACAATTATACGTATATTTTTATTAATAAAAATATTTACGTACATGAGCAATACGGATACCAGTAAGAAGATTAATGTTTCCATTTGGCAAGACTTTATGTAGTGGAGTCAGAATTTTTCCAACATCAGTTGTTAGAGTAGCCAAAACCTCTGTACTGTAAAACAATTATTGGTAAAAGTTAGTTACATTTCTAAGCTCCTGTATAACTGTACAGTAATTCACTATATATTTCATTTTAATGTACAGACAGGAACACATACAGCCTCTCCTCACTTAGCGACGTACTCGTTTACCGACAACTCGGACTTATGACACGCTCTCTGACCAATATGCATACCTAAATACAGTGGACCCCCGAGTAACGAGCAAAATTCATTCCAGAAGCCTGCTCAAGTGCCATTACCGAACGAATTTACTCCCTTAACCCTTTCAGGGTCCGTGCCGTAGTTCTACGGTTTTGAGTTCTGGGTCCAAACCGTAGTTCTATGTCATGAGCTCAGCTCACTCAGATAAGCTTTGAGCGGTAAATTTGGTCCTAGATATGAGAGAATACATCTATGTGGTAAGTGTGCACCACATAAAACAAATCCTGCAGCACACAGTGCATAATAAGAGAAAAAAAACTGAAACCGTAATTTTCGATTAAAACAGCTTCTTTGCAGTGTTTTTCGTATACTTTTTATAGTTATATTTGCGATTTCATGGTCTCATTTGATAGAATGGAAGATATATTACAGATATAGAGATGATTTTGATTGGTTTTAGTATTGGAAATGGCTTGAAACTGAGCTCAAAGTAGCGAAAATGTTAAATTTTTGCAGATGTTCAAGAGTAAACAAATGACCTCACATGTCTAATACGCGCCAGCTGGTGGGTCTAATATACGTTCACAAATGTGGTGATATTATTTGAACAATTATTATAATATTTCATAACAGTAAATCTTCCATTTTTTGGTTTGAATAAAAATTCATTATGTGAATAAAAAATAAAAATGGAATTCATTTGTAGACTGAAAACGTAAATGATGAACAGATGAAATGTTAGTTTAGTGCCAGGAATGCCTGCATTGTTTATTCTGCACCCTATTTTGAAATTGGAATATTTTGAACTTTGAGTTAAATTGGCTAAATTACCAATTTCCAATCACTTTATTTTGGAGTTGAAAAAGTTGACTGGGCGATTTCTTGTGCTCAATCGATAGAATAGAAGTAATACTAGTGAAATAGCTAAGAATTCTGTCGACTAGAATAATGCAATTGGCCTAAAATGGGAGTCAAAGTCGGCAAAATCGCCGATGCATAAATATCGCTGACACATCAAAATTCGCGAGCACAATTTCGTCAATTTTCAATCAAATTTCGTACTTTTTGTTTTATTACCTTCAGAAAAAGATTCTCTACCATTTCATAAGAAAAAATAAGAATTTTTTTTTTAAATTCTTGGACACTGGCGCACCCCTTCCAAAAATGGCCTTGGACCCTGAAAGGGTTAAGAAATAATGTCAAGTAGGTTAGTCCATTTCAGACCCCCAAAAATACACTTACAAAAGCACTTACAATATTATACTGTACTTACATAATTGTACGATTTCCGGGGTGCTCGTTACTCGGGGGTCCACTGTACTAATTTACATTAGAGCTGGTTTCCTCTATTCTGCTTATTCCAATATACAGTACACTACTGTATAAACATTTAAAAATACACTAAGAATATTATGAATGGTGCAAAGGTGACATTAAAACAATATAAAAAATGGTTGACACAAACCCACTACCATTATAGTATGCTCCTCATTTAGAGACGAATTGTTTTTTCCGACATGGTCTTAGGAACGGAACTCCGTCGTTAAGTGAGTAGAGGCTGTATTTCCAAGCCAAAATGCTGATCAATGGAGTAAATCTGACCTGCAAAATCTTTTAAGAGTTACTAGAGGAAAAGTAAACAATTCATAATCCAAAACACTAACCAAATACAGTGGTACCTCGAGTTACGATGGTCCCAAAATCGCCCTTTTATGCAAGTTTATTTTTTTAAATGCTTTTGTAAGTATATTTTTGGGGGTGTAAAAGGAATAGTCTATTTTACATTATTCCTTATGGGGATAAATTCGTTTGGTAATGGCACTTGAACAGCATTCTCGAACGAAAAAATATCGTAACTCGAGGTACCACTGTATTCATAAATTAACTGGTCAAGTGTACTGTAATAAAAGATACTCAAATGACAGTAAACCGGGCAAAAGAACATGGAGTAATTGCTAAAAATTAACTGTAATGAAAAAAGAATCAACATTTTATATGTATATCCTTAAGTAATAATCATTTAAATATGAAAAAAAATCATACAGTAAGAGAAAAACCCAGGTTTACAAATAAAATAACAAGATGGTCCCACTGTACATATCAGTACTAACAATAGTTACCAGTAGCACAAGTTTACATAAATGAAGAGAACTTTCTGTTTAACCATTATGTTGTACATGTATTATATGTTATGTAGATAATGTGCAGTATGTAATATAGTACATACTGTACAAAAACTACATGGCTACACATTAAAGCACCATGTATGTATAAATTTATTTTTACCCTAATACAATATTTTTGTTATTATCATAGTGAAGAGCTAAATCCTCAAGGTTATACAGCACCTCAAAAAGGAAGGAAAGGGTATTTTTAATTCCTTAGGTTGTGTTCTTTGTCAGTGTTCCTCAATGTTTAAACTTAAAAAGACTACAGGATTCACTGATGCTCATTCACATGCATAATTTTTTTTTATTATTAAAACTTTAAATATTAACAATTCTTAAACTATACAATAAATACAATCCTGTCTCAAAACACAGATTAGGACAAAATTTATTATATATTTCTATGCCTGAATAGGAATGCAAATCTTCAATCTTTCACTCCCAAATATTTATGACCATAATATTTTGGCTATAAATCAAATATGGTGCCGTATCTAATACACTGGTACCCCGAGTTTTGTACAGCTCCCAACTCGAACAATTATGTAAGTGCTTTTATAAGTGAATTTTTTGGGGTCTGAAATGGACTGATCTAATTTACATTATTCCTTATGGGAACAAATTCGTTCGGTAACGGCACTTGAACATCCTTCTGGAATGAATTATGGCCGAAACTCAGGGTACCACTGTACTGACAAATAGGTAACTGAGACATATGCTGCACATGCCTTAATATTTTAGCCACAATTTAGATTTAAAATTTATATCAACTTACCTAAGACATGATTAGCAGTGCACTTTACTGTACTGGATAATTAATTGTGTACATAATCCTACCCTGCTAAACTACTGCTCCAAATTAGTATGGTGTACAAAATAAGCTTGAAAAGTGAACTTACTTTGCCAGCGTTAAAAGGCCAACATTATTTTCTGGGTTGGATCGCAATTTAAACCGACAGATTGTATTAACAGCATCCTGCTGAGCTTGTAGTCGTGTGGGAACATAGTCCCCATTCCGCATATATTCACTGTTGTCCACACTGTGGGAGAGGAATGAGTATACAGGATATTATAGTATTCATGGGGAAGAGCTAAACCCCTTATATAGGACCTTGGGAATAGGAAGGGTGGGAGGTAGACGTGGGAGGGGTAAAATCATTTTCAAGTCAAGGAAGGGGAGGATAGCTCAAATTCCTTAGATCAAGAGCCTTTCACCAGCATCAAGATACCCACTTGGAAAATTCTCGAGGGATTAGTACCAAACTTGCAAATGAGAGTCACTCCCTACGAAAGCAAGAGACTCGGCAGACGATGTAACATCCCCAATGAAAAGCAGGGGTGCCACTAGCCGTTGAGAGACAACACAATAAGTATCAGGGGCCCAAGACTGTTCAACTACCTCCCAGCATACATCAGGGGGATCACCAACAAACCCCTGGCTGTCTTCAAGCAGGCACTGGACAGGCACCTAAAGTCTGTACCTGACCAGCCAGGCTGTGGTTTATACGTTGGACTGCATGCGGCCAGCAGTAACAGCCTGGTTGATCAGGCTCTGATCCAACATGAGGCCTGGTCACAGACCGGGCCGCAGGGGCGTTGACCCCTGGAACTCTCTCCAGGTATACTCTGGCACAATAAATTTCCAACAAATACGGGTTTAATTTCAGCTAGCATTTATACTAAAAGTTCTGAACTATAAATTAATTTATAAATATGTATATATAAAACACTATTATAAACATGGGGAAGAACTAAACCCTTGGGTTCCTACAGCTTATTAATACAAAATTTCAATTATGCAATTAATATCTTCCTTATGTGATTTGTATTAAAAACATCAGTGTACAGATTTTCCAACTATTTCCAATATACCATGGCAACAGACAACTATTACCAGCCCAATATTTCAACTAGACCAACAGTAACATTAATCCTTTAAGAAAATATGTTTTGCTATAGCTAATATTAAATTCATGGAAACACTAAATCCATATGTAGGTCACACAGCACCTGGGGAATGAGAGAAAGTTGGGTCTGATCCAAGGATAGGGAGGGCCATTATAATTCCCTGAATCAAGTACTTCACCAGTATCAACATACCCCTTCCCCTTGAAGGGATATTTTTCCTCACAGTACAGTATTATGAAATTATCATTACATTTACATGGATGCACTAAACCCACAAGGGGTTATATAATGCCTGGGGAATAGGAGGTAATCAGGTATTAACAATGGAAAAGTGACTAATTTCTTGGATGAAGACTTACCAGCAACTGGGCACCTCTCTTAACAAGATAACAAGGGGGTTAAAAAACATCCTTAACACTTAAGCTTACAACATACGAGTGAGTATGAGTGTGGTGAAAGTGTTGAATGATGATGAAAGTATTTTCTTTTTCGGGATTTTTTCTTTCTTTTTGGGTCACCCTGCCTCGGTGGGAGACGGCCGACTTGTTGGAGAAAAACAAATATATTATAAACGTACTTATTAAGTATAGTACACAGCTGGCTCATTACACCTAAGTTACTTGAGATGCCTGGCCAATCATAGCAAAAATGAAGATAGTCCATTCCCATATCTGCTAAAGCTGATTATGTTAACTTAATAAATTTAAATGCCCCCTTTTTATGACTTAATTCAACAATTTTATATGCTACAATTCAAGTACAACTCTAGCATAATTTCTTATTAGTTTTTTTTCAATTTCCCTGGTCGAGGGCAACAATTAGGTAACAATTCGTTACCTAACCTAACTTCAAGAAGGCTTTAGACAGGCACCTAAAGTCAGTACCTGATCAGCCGGGCTGTGGGTTGTACGTTGGTTTACGTGCGGCCAACAGTAACAGCCTGGT
Organism: Cherax destructor; assembly: GCA_009830355.1. Classification (NCBI taxonomy): domain Eukaryota; kingdom Metazoa; phylum Arthropoda; class Malacostraca; order Decapoda; family Parastacidae; genus Cherax; species Cherax destructor. The sequence goes on from WNWK01006983.1 coordinate 92,367, forward strand.
TGATCAGGCCCTGATCCAAATTAAGGCTTGGTCACAAACAAGGCTGGGGGGGGGGCGATGACCCCCGAAACCCTCTCCAAGTATAATCTCCAAAAATAAAAAGATGCACAATAAATACTTATTCTATGATGCAAGATACATACATAGGTTATTATATTATTATTACAATCAAAACTAAGTGCTAAACCCACAAGGGTCATTCAGACATACATTGATTTCACGTATTGAAAAGCGTACAATAATGTCCAAATTCCACAGAGTAATTATTGGTAACTAATTACTAAATATGGCCCAAAATATTATTATAATTAAGGGGAAAGCGGTAAATCCGTCGGGATCATACAGCACTGGGGGATGGGAAGCAACCAGGTTCGACACAAGGAATAAGGGAGGTCAAGTTCAATTCCTTGGATCAAGAGCCCTTCACTGACGTCAAGGAACCTCCCTTGAGGGGGAGGGCCCAAATAACTTACTTAAAACCAACAATTTAAAATTAAAAGAGCAAAATTTTGACATATGATGAGAATATAGTTCAAATTTGCTCCGTCACGACCAGTCACTCTCCTACAAACTTCATTTTCACCCATAATGCAACTCTTGCATCATATTAAACCAGCAACAACGACCACGTTACAAGTCTTAAAGATAACCCAGGAAAAGAAATGGGGGTTCAAAGTGCCAGAAATGAGGTAAAGAGAAAAACAACTGACCAGATGATGGTGCTTTCCAGGACCATCTTGGTGTTTACTGAGGCAGACCGACGCGCCCTCTACCTCACTCACACTTTATACTTATTCTCTCTTATTGTCCCTCAGGGAAGGTCCCTTCATGATGGCCACGGCTCTTCATCTAGGGTATTGGATCTGTGCTCCAGTTTCCTGAATTAAACCTGAATACCTTCCACATCCCCCCACAGGCGCTACGGATTTAGCGCTTCCCCCTTGATTATAATAATAATAATCTCTTATTGTCAGTAATACTTAGATTTTTGTTGTGAGTGATCTGTATATTGCAAAGCTTCGGTCTGCTTCACATATATTGCCTAACTATAATAATAATAATTTTATTTCGGCATGATACAATGTTTATACAAAGGAGAATGATATTTAGACTAACTTAAGGTTAATAAGGCAATAACAGTATAGTATACCTGGAGAGGGTTTCGGGGGTCAACGCCCCCGCGGCCCGGTCTGTGACCTGGCCTCATGGTGGATCAGTATGAGTAATTTTGTACATATAGTCACTTAGGTGAGCGTAATTTTAAATTTAGAAGTTTACAATAAATACAAGAGAATTGAATATTCTATTGTTCATGCTATATTATTTTAATACGTTTGATGGCCCAGTGGCTTACGCGCTGGCCTGGAATTTTGCGTCTCACTCGCCACGAGTTCAATCCCCACCCGTTATATGGTTTGATAAGAGGAATTACAGGCTTCATTATTAACCTAAAGCGGACACAATGGATGATTAAATTTTGAGAGGATTACACATATTCAGAGTAAGTATATATTGATTATAATGTTTGTGATATTGAGCAATTGCGTGTATAGTTTTTACATATTTATGATGGGATGGGATAGGTTAGGAAGATAAGGTGTTTTTTAACGGTAGCTTTGAAAATGATGGCTGAGTCAGTGGTTCTGGAGATTTCTGGCAGAGTTCCAGATTTTGGGGCCTTTAATGTACATTGATTTTTTGAAGAGATTTAGCCGAACACGGGGAATGATTTGTGTAGTAAGTTTAGGTCTTTGAAGAGTGGGGGAGGGTGTTGTCTAGCAGTGGACTGTGTGGTCATTCGCATTGCAGCTTTTTGTTGGATTATTACTAGCTTTAGGTGATTTGCCGTTGTGGAACACCAGGCACAAATAGCATAAGTGATGTAGGGGTAAATCAATGAGTAGTATAGTGTAAGCAGGCTGTTTGTGGTACACAGTAACGTATTTTTGAGGATGCCAACTGTTTTAGATACATTTTTGCTGTGTTGGATATGGGAGTTGAATTTCAAGGTGCAGACCCAGAATTTTTCCCCCATTATGTTTAGCAATAAGGGTGTTGTTAAGCATAATTTAGTTGGACCTCACCTTCTCTGCTCCCAAACATAATGTAGAAGGTTTTGTCTATATTAAGTGCAAGTTTATCGACAGTCATTCAGGTTATTTTTACGAGTAATAAATATATTATTAAGCACAAAAGAAAGCCATTAGCATGCGATGCATATCGGGCAGATAATCCCATGTAATATAAATTTTACTAAGAGGGACCCCTGGGTTCACACTGACCAGGTGACCGGAACTTTAGAATTCAGGAAAAAAATTCACAGGGAAAAAGAAATCACGGAAGAAAAGTCAGGAAAATAAGTCACGATCGATTGTACTTTGATAGTGTCGGCAATACCGTGAGGGTTACAGAGAACCTTCACGGCACACATTAGTACGATAAAGTACCTGAATTACTTGGAACGGTTGAAGTCCCTTGATTTGTGTTCCCTGGAACGAAGGCGAGAAAGATACACGATAATATACACTTGGAAAATCCTAGTGGGATTAGTACCAAATTTACACACAGAAATCACTCCCTACGAAAGCAAAAGACTCGGCAGGAGATGCAACATTCCCCAATGAAAAGCTGGAGCGCCACGAGTACACTAAGAGACAACACAATAAGTGTCAGGGGCCCAAGGTTGTTCAACTGCCTCCCAGCATACATAAAGTGGATTACTAATAGACCCCTGACTGTTTTCAAGAAAGCGCTGGACAGGCATCTAAAGTCAGTACCCGATCAGCCGGGCTGTGGTTCGTACGTTGGTTTATGTGCGGCCAACAGTAACAGCCTGGTTGATCAGCTCGATCCACCACGAGGCCTGGTCATGGACCGAGCCGTGGGGCATTGATCCCCGAAACCCTCTCCAGGTATACTCCAGGGTGTTTCGGGAGGTCAACGCCCCTACGGCATGGTCCATGACCAGGCCTCGCGATGGATCAGGGCCTGATCAACCAGGCTGTTACTGCTGGCCGCACGCAAACCGACGTACGACCCACAGCCCTGCTGTGGGTCGTCCAGCTCCCTCTTGAAGACAGCTAGGTGTCTATTGGTAATCCCCCTTATGTATGCTGGGAGGCAGTTGAACAGTCCCAGACACTTACTGTGTTGTCTCTTAGTGTACTCGTGGCGCCACTGCTTTTCATTGGGGGGATGTTGCATCTCCTGCCCAGTCTTTTGGTTTCGTAGGGAGTGATTTTTGTGTGTAAATTTGGTACTAGGCCCTCTAGGGTGGTGTAAGCGCCTCGCTCTCCTGGGACTTAGGCGAGGGAATCCACCTGACCTAACTGAGAACCTATATTTTCCTGTTTCTATTTGAAAAGTGAACTTAGTCTTTTAGTTGTGCCGCCTGAGTAAGTAGTTTACTGTGCACTCATACTCATCCTGTGAGCGGTACCGCAAAGAAAAGGATTATATAATTACTTACACAATTGGTCTTCGTCAGCCCCCACTGAGAATTGTTATATCACTAGAAAGGAATATTAGCCATTTCGTTGGTGTTGTACACAATACGGAATACAATATATAAAAATTTATATCTAATTACCACTTAGCTGGGCATGGAAGGATGTAAACAGAACAGAACTGGTCAGATCGCGCACCTCATCCCTTACACAGGGCGAATGAGTTAGTCTGGGCTTCGGCTGCTACATCTATCTATGACAATCTTCCCAGTATTACACAGAACAGATTAACGGACAAACATGATGCGATGGAGAGACTGATTTGTTTTATGCTCAGCGAGAGAGATGGTTGTAACATTCATTTCACTAACTTTAAGCACGATGCTGCACTAAGGGCAACTCCACGTCGCCTGGAGAGGATGGTATTACAACATACTACTCAGATTGCTATGTCGAGTATCAGACAACCCTTTACTTGAATTATACAACATGAGCTATATAACTGGGGAGCTCCCTAAATTTTGGACCGACAGCCTCATTCCCATTCCAAACCCCAGTCAACAAAATGCATTTCGCCCAATATCTCTTACTACTGCTTGTGTAAAACATTTGAGAGAATGATTCTAAATCGTCTCATGCACAGTATCAAACAATTTCTGTCTCCCCTGTTGAATGGTTTCAAGCATCATTGCATAACCACCTTTCTCACCCTGCACACTGACAGCTTCTACACTACCTTCCTTGACCTTAAATCTGCTTTTGAGGAATTGACAAGGTGGATATGGACAGGATGTTTCAGAAATGGGACATAGCAACAAGGGGACACAATTAGAAATTGAAGACTCAGATGAGTCGCAGAGATGTTAGGAACAGTCTGGAGAGTGATGCAGTGGAGTAAGGATCCATACATAGCTTTACCTGGAGTATACCTGGAGAGAGTTCCAGGGGTCAACGCCCCTGCGGCCCGGTCTGTGACCAGGCTTTAAGAAGAGGTATGATAAAGCTCATGGAGCAGGGAGTGTGTGGACCTATGTAGTAGCGGCCAGTGAAGATTCGGGGCCAGGAGCTATGAATCGACCCCTGCAACTAAAATTAGGTGAGTAAATCTATTATCAAGTAAAAAAGCGAAATTAGTTGGGTCACTTACCTTTGCTCGCACTTCACCTATTTCCTTGCTCCCCATCTTACCAGAACTCTGGTAATTATTACGTCTTAGCATGAAAATAATTAGTTATCCTCTACGTAAGCAGGAACTTTTTATATAAATTATGCCAATATTGTCAACTATTTCTATATAAAGGACCCCAATGGAAATAAGTCACTGTCTGACTTGTTGGGTTATCCTAGGTTCTCTACACATATGCTGCTATGTATGATAATCTATGTAAATGTATTTGTGTATACCTGAATAAACTTACTTACTTAACAATATTGCACTTTGTGCTTATTATAATACGATACGTTTTCTTACTAAGGTGTAGACTAAATAGAAAATGAAAAATGGTAGACTCAACTATTTTTTTATCATTCACTCAACCTTAGTTACAGCCATTGTGCCGCGATCCTCATTTATACGATCCCTTCAAGGGAGGTACCATGATGCTGAAAGGCTCTTGATCCAAGAGTTGGAGCCATCCTCCCTAATGCTTCGCTTAGGCAAGGTTTTCCTTGCAATATATAAGACGATATATCATCAAACTGTAATCCTATCTATTATAACTTCCATGTATATTTTTTAACACCTCCCCGTCCCCCCACTGTGGTAGGTTGACCCGAAAAACAAGGAAACATATTTATCATCATTCATTTAATAGCTGTTTTGCCAGAAATGCGTAGATATCATAGTTCAGATGACCCACCGAACTGCAACATCCTTATTCCTGTATACTTCGAACCACCAGGACTCAAGTCTGGCTAACCGGTTTCCCTGACTCCCTTATAAATGTTACCTTACACTCCAATGGCATGTCAAGCCATAATAATTACTCATCTCTACTCCTTTCTAACAAGTTCACACAAGCCTGTTGCATATTCAACCCCGTAGCACTCAAAACCTTCTTTACTCCCTCACTCCACCCTCATTTGTACACTATTATTCATCTTATTCCACTCCATCCTCTCTAAATACCCACGCCAAATCAGCAATCTCTCCTCAGCCCTCTGAATGGATCTCTGGCTAGAATCTGACTGAGTTCCTGAGGTGAACTGTCCCTCTGTGTGAGGGTTATTTGTGTAATGAGCTATTTACATGTTTATATCTGGTTACAATCATAATGAGTTAGTTATGCTGACTTGAATTAGGTCCACACACACACACACACACACACACACACACACACACACACACACACACACACACACATTCCATGGGTCTGAGAGGGAGAGGAGCTATGTGTACCCCTAACAGATCTTCAATCTATCGAAAAGGGCACTACCTGAGGTTGGAAGACAGCATGGATTCAATTTTAAGAAAGGAACGAGCACTAAACTACAGACCAGTGTCACTGACATGTATGTATGCAAAGGTCATGGAGAAGATATCAGGAAGAGTGGTGAGCACCTAGAAAAGGAAAGCTTATCAACGACGGCCAACACGGTTTCAGGGACGGGAAATCCTGTGTACAAACCTACTGGAGTTCTAGACAGGGTGACAGGATAAGGCAAGAGAGAGGGGTGGAGTAGATGCATATTCTTGGATTGAAGAAGGCGTTTGACACAGTTCCCACAAGAGATTAGTGCAAAAGCTGGAGGACAGGCAGGGTAACAGGAAAGGCACTACATTGGATCAGGGAATACCTGTCAGGGAGACAGCAGCGAGTCATGGTACGTGGCGAGTGTCAGAGTGGGCGCCGGTGACGAGCGGGGTTCCACAGGGGTCAGTCCTAGGACCAGTGCTGTTTCTGGTATTTGTGAACGACATGACGGAAGGAATAGACTCGAAGTGTCCCTGTTTGCAGATGATGTGAAGTTGATGAGAAGAATTCAATCGGACGAGGACCAGGCAGAACTACAAAGGGATCTGGACAGCCTGCAAGCCTGGTCCAGCAACAGCTCCTGAGTTCAACCCACCAATGCAAAGTCATGAAAGATTGGGGAAGGGCAAAAGACCGCAGACAGAGTATAGCCTAGGGGCCAGAGACTGCAAGCCTCAATCAAAGAAAAGATCTTGGGGTGAGTATAACACCAGCACATCTCCTGAGGCCACATCAACAATAACTGCTGCAGCATAGGGCGCCTAGCAAACCTAAGAACAGCATTCCGACATCTTAATAAAGAATCGTTCAGGACCCTGTACACTGTACGTTAGGCCCATATGGAGTATGCAGCACCAGTTTGGAACCCACACCTAGCCAAGCATGTGAAGA